>APFE030265322.1:91134-129179 GCA_000404065.3 Pinus taeda | reverse complement strand
TTTTTTTTTGGATTTGGAAATTCAGCAACCCGGCAATAAGACCTCCAATATAAAACTTTGGATAAAAACCAAGAAACGTCAAGGCTATAAAATAAAACTTTGGGTAAAAACGAAAAACAACAATTAAATGCTCTGGTCAACCCAAATTAATAAGGAGTCAATGGCGGATCGAACGCTAATAGTCCCAGCAGGGACTAATAATAGGAATTATAAAAGTTCTTTGGATTATAATAATAATATGGCAGATATTAACTATATTAATATTTTTAATGAGAGGGTCCTTGAATACGATGGTATTAATAATGCTATAAATTACATTGATAATAAAGCGAATGACAATGGATATTATAATAAGGATGGTAACTATGGTAATATAGTACCTAAGAACAATGATATAATCTGGGTGGGGATGAAGATAATAATCTTATTAATAGTAAAGTGAATAGGTATAAATATAATTATGATAATAATAAGGGAACAGTTAGGAATGAGGTTAAGTATTTCCATAAGAATAATAACATTAATAAATATAGTGACAATAATTATAACCTTGGAGGATATTCTTGTCATTGCCCTCCGGACAATATGGTGATCAATCTATGCAGCTTTTCCTTTGCCCCTTTTGTTTTCAGTCTCTTAGGAAAAAGGTCTTAATTTTTCCTTAGCTCCCAAAAAGATTCCCATCGAAGACATCATATGCGACGTGGAATTTGGCATTAAGAACCTTCCTGATAAGACTAAAGACACAATTAGGCAAGATTGTGCCACGGCCCTGAGGAGATCAAAACCTCCCCGGAGTAATATCAGCAAGGTTGAGTTTGAGGCTCTGAAAACCTTAAACCAAAATCGCGATCTCATTGTCTTGAAAGCGGAAAAAGGAGGAGCTACCATCATCGTTGAAAGAAAGGATTACAGAAATAAGATGCTTGATCATCTTTGCAACAGTGGAAGCTATAAAAAACTTTCTAAAAATCCTCTAAAAAGGGTTTCTAGAGTAGTTTCTCTTGCGATCAAGTCATGTAATTCCACTATTCCTCTGTCCCAGAAACTCATAGAGGGCAACCCCATTACACCTAGGATCTATGGTCTTCCAAAGGTCCACAAGGAAGGGGTCCCCTTGAGACCCATTGTCAATACCATAGGTGGTCCGACTTACATCCTTGCCAAATTCCTCACCTTGAAGATGAGACCCTTGGTTGGTTGCACAAAGTCTTTCGTCAAAGACTCTACCTCATTTATTGATGATCTTAAGAGAATTAAGCTTGAACCCGAGGACATTCTGGTAAGTTTAGACGTGGTCTCCCTATACACTTGTATTCCCATCAATGAGGCCATGGAGGTTATCAACAAGCTTACTGACCCTAATACTGCTCGGTTGGTTGAGTTGTGCCTTACTTCCACCTTTTTCAGCTTCAAAGGAGAGTTCTATGAGCAAACTTGCGGAGTTGCCATGGGCTCCCCCTTGTCCCCTATTGTTGCTAATCTTTCTATGGAGGATTTTGAGTCCAAAGCTTTGGCCTCCTCTTGTCTCTTTCCGAAGCTATGGAAGAGATTTGTAGATGACACAAGTGTCGTTTAGTCTCATGGTCCTGATGAGTTGGATCTTTTCTTCAGTCATCTCAATAACGAGTCCTCCGCCATTAAATTCACTATGGAAAGAGAAGTCAATGGATGTCTTCCGTTCCTAGATGTTCTCATCTCTAAGAATGAGGATGGTTCCTTTTCTCACCAGGTTTTTCGAAACAAAACTCATACTGATCAATATCTACATGCTTCCTCCCATCATTTCCCAGCTTAGAAGTTGGGTGTTCTTAGCACGCTTGCTACCCGTGCTGTGAGAATATTTGATGAAAAGAGCTTGGAAAAGGAGAAGGCTCATCTCCTAGATGTCTTTGTTAAAAATGGTTACAGTATACATCTGGGTCAAAAAGCCTTCCTCAAGGCCCATAAGGAGCCTTCTATCCAAAAAGATCCTAAAGATCTTGTCATGGGGGTTCACCTGCCTTACATCCAAGGAACCACTAACAAGATTGCCAGGATTCTAAAGAAGCACAATGTTCCCGCAACCTTTAGACCTCTTAATACCATCCGTGGCACCCTTAGATTTGTGAAGGATCCCATCGACCCTAAAGACATGAAGGGCGTCTATGTCATTCCCTGTTCCTGTGGGACACCATACATTGGTGAGACTGGTCGCTCTATTAATCAAAGGATTAACGAGCATTCGACGAACTTAAGGCAGGGAAGGGCCAAGTCCTCGGCCCTTACAGAGCATGTCGAGAAGACTAAACATCATGTATGTATTGAAGTGGCTCAGGTCATTGCAAGAGTTGTGCAGTTTCACCATCGAAAGTTTAGAGAGGCCCTTGAAATCGAAAAAAGGCCTAAAAATCTTAATAGGGATGATGGATGGAAGATTAGTAGTTGCTGGATCCCAGCCGTGTCATCCTAGCCTCCTCATTCCTGCTTCTCTTTTGTTTCGTGTTATCCTTTATCCTCCCTTATCCGATTCGAATTATTTGATTAATTATTATTATATCTGTTGACCCCCTTCCCTAGAAAATGAAATTTTCTTTTTGATAAATTTATAGCGTGATCTCTTATAGATAATAGCCCCAGCGATCATAATTTTAGTCCTAAAAATTACTCAAATTCTGAGCAAGTAATAAGGCCAAAGAGTAATATTAATGATAATTAACAATATGATAGTAGTTTATAGTTGGATTAGTTTATCATAATGGTAATATTAATATTAATAATATTAATATTACCATTAAATATTAATATAATATTATAATTTAATAAATATTATATTAATATGATAAATAAAAATAATAATAATAATAGTTCTTAGTTTTAATTAAAAGTTTTGATTAAAAATAAATAATAAATAATAAAAATAAAAAATAAATATATATTATTTTTAGATATGATAATATTTACCATTTATTCTAAAAATTTAGATAAATAATTCTCATTAATATTAATATTAATATAATGGTACATATTAATATTATTAATAATATATTGGTTAAATATGATTTTTAGGGTAAATATATATTATTAAGGAATATATATTAATAAGACTTTAGAATATTAATAAATAGATAAATAATAAATATAAAATAAAATAGGAATTTAATTAAGTTCTAGAATTAAAAATAATAGGTATATAATAGGGATATTTACCATTATATTCTAAATATTTAAATAAATAATATTTATTAATAATATTAATATTATATAAGGGTAACCCCGGCTGCGGGTGTATAATTTAAGGCGTGGTACAAGGGCGGCGTTCCCACTGGGCAAGTGGCAGCCCAGACCCGCCACTTGTATGGTTAACAGGACGGCAAGCCATCCCCGCAAGGTTATATTGAATGCGGCCATTAACTTCACTCTGTAGTCCGTCGTCTGCAGCACGATGGAGCTCCCGCGGCTCGTTTCTCCGGCGATTTGGTTTCAGATCCTATGTTGGGTTATGGTGATGGCTTTAGGCGCCTCAATGCGCCATTATAAGAGCTCGCCTCCGCTGGCCTAGACGAGCAATTCGACGTTGTTTCAATTGATTTCTTGGCCTCTGCTGCATTTGGTGTCTTGGCCTTTGGTTGTTCTGCGGACTCGGCCTCGGTCTCAGTCGAGATCCCGACCTTCAGCTCAGTGGGTCTCTGTCTCTGCGTCTTGGGGTCTCGGCCTTTATCACAGGCTTAACCACATCTGTTCTCCCTTCTGTTATGGTCGCTCCTTGAGTTATATTTCCTCGCCCCTTTGTGCATCTATCGCCTTTCCTCTGTGGCTCACTGTGCCTTCGCTCACCGTGCCTCTGCTCGCTGTGCCTTCTTGGCTCATTGTGCCTCCGCTCACTGTGCCTCTGCTCTCTACGCCTTCTTGGCTCATTGTGCCTCCGCTCTCTGTGCTTTCCTGGCTCCAGCGTCACCTCACCTGGGTCTTCAGCATGCCACGTGAGCGACTCCGTCTCATCAGCAGGAGGGGAGGTTCTTGGGGTGGTTCAAGAGGAAGGGTTGTCCAACAACGCTCCTCCAATACCACGGACCCTTCCTCAGAAGAAATAGAATCCCCAGCTACCAGGAGAGGCAGGGGAAGAGGTAGAGGGCGGGCTCGTATTGCGGATTGTGCGCACAGCGCTCATCCCACCACCCGCTTTCGAATCCCCTGTACCCTGGCCAATTCCTCCTTTATTGTTTCCGTCAAGATTGAAAAGTGTGAGAATTCAGCTCAACCCGGAGCCTCTTCAGAGCACAGGCAAGCCTCTCCTGTCCAATGCCAAGGAATTCTGCCTGCGGCGAACCCCAGAGCGGTTGCGGGTCCAAGCGAGCCAGCCAAAGATGCAGTTCTACAGTCAGACTCCAGTGCCTCAGAGCAGTATGGGTGAAGGATAGTCGAGGAGCAACCTTCTACCTCCATGGACGTATGAGCTCGCCTTCGATTCCTTTTTGGTCCAGCAAACGTAACAGGAGGTCGCCTCCCTTGTACACCACTGTACACATGTTGGTTTCAGGTCTCCGCCTTCTTCGCTTGGTGGTTTTGATAAGGTTATTGTTTTGTTTAACTATGTTCAGGTTTAAGTCTGTTTTCAATTTAGTCCATGCTTGTACTCAGCAAGGTTCTACCTCTGTTTGTAATACATTCTGGGTAGTTTTTGGTTTAGATGGGTCGAGTCAGCTTCCAAAAGTTTGTCGGTCAGTTCCTGGTTATTTTTGGTCAAGTCAATTCTCAGGGAAGTTTTGCCCTCTAATGTAAGTCCACTGCTCAATCCATAGTCAGTATGGAGAGAATCTTCGAGGCCTGCCTCGTTGTAAACTTTTTTGTATAATAATAGGAGTAGACAAATTTACAAAAAAAAAATATTATATAAGGGTAAATAAATATATAATAATAAATAAATATATTAATATTGATAATATTAATATTAGTAATAATAATATTAAAAGGTTGTGGAGGCGGCGTAGTGGTAAAGTCGGCCTCGTCATGACGGACCGGTCTTGTGTTCGATCCCGAGCAAGGTCGTAGCTCGTCATGCGAGTAGTTAGTCTAAACCGGGCCAAGCCCACTACCTTTTAATATGGAGTTAACAAAAATGGACTGGGAGCTCTGAAGGTCGACTGCTAGGGTTTTTGTCATCACTGAAACGGCGCAGAGCGGCTTGTTCGAACCATCCACCAAGGACCTGACCTCCTGCTGCATACGACAAGGCAGCCAGAGGCACGGAAGCGAAGAACATGGAACCCCCACAGGGGGGAGCGCAGCCTCTCCCCCCTAAAACTACTGACATGCAGCCAGAGAAGGACGCGACCATCATCTTCGGATTTGTAGATGAGGAAGCACTCAGAGCAGAGAATGTGCAGAAGAACAAGAAAACAGGGATGAATCAGCAATCAAATAAGACAGAAGACAACCATGGTAGGACTGACAGCGCAGAGGATAGACCAAAAATAACCTCCAATATCTGCAATCCCATTGCCGCTGAAAGGCCAAGAATAGAGTTACCAGGACAGAAGATTGATGAACGTATCCAATACATGAGGGATCATGCCCTTATAGGAAAGTTCATTGGGTTCTGGCCAACAGAGAAAGCGCTACGGGGCTGGATAGCGGCAAAATGGAAACCCAAGGGACATGTGACTCTGCGACTGGGCCCAAAAGGGTTCTTCACAGCCATCTTCCTCTACTTGGAAGACAAGTATAGAATCATGGATGAAGGTCCTTACTTCTTCAACTCAACAGGAATATATCTGAGAGACTGGGTAGCCAGATTCAACCCGGATAAAGAAGACCTGACTTGGGCTCCGGTTTGGATACGAATGTACTCACTCCCAGAGGAATATCGGGAGGAAAGCCTGCTCAAAGACGTGGGAAACGGCCTGGGGGAATACATAAAGGATGTCGAAGAAACAAAGCTTCAGCGATGCACCTCATACGCCCGAATCTGTGTCTTCATGCGCTTGGACCAAGCCCTGCCGGATTTGGTAAGTCTCGCTCACTATGATCATGAATGGATTCAGCCCTTAGACTATGAACATGTACCTTTCCGGTGCTAGAAATGTCACACCCATGGACATTTGTTTTGAGACTGCCCGTTAAAGGCCATGAATAGCAATGCAGATCCCCCCAACCCCCCCCCCCCAAGATGGCTTCACCAAAGCTCCAAGCCGGAAACGTTCACATAAAAAGCCCCAGGCTGGGAAAAAGCCCATGCCCAACTCTGTTGGAACCCCCTCAACTAGTAATAGCTTTGAGATATTAGCCCAAGCCTCTGAAGATCCAGATCCAAACCATAAGATCTCTCAGCCTCTCAACGATGTTCCTCCCCACCTTCCTCCCTCGGATCTTCCCCCTCAGTCCCAACCTCTGAAGGACGTTGAAGTCGAACCCACCATCGCCCATAAAAAGCTAAAAGACAAAAAACACGATATGGATGTGGATAGCATAGCAAATCAATCCCAGAGCATGGATCCCTCCATAGCTGAAGGCAGTCAGGTGCAACAAATGGATGAGGAACCAGAAAGCATAGATCTGGAAGGACTAGACATCCTCCAACTAGAAATGGCATGTAAAAAAAGGGACTATGACATAATCACAGAACTCCAGCTAAGTAAGCTGGAAGTGGTAATTTCAAAAGCATACCAGCAAAGACAACTTGGCATACAGCCAGGAAGCCATTGGGATGGTGGGCTCAGAACAAAAGATTTCAAAAAAAGAGGATGGAAAACGGAGCTCCAACGAACTATAGAAGTTGGGAAAATCCTGGTAGATTCAGGCAGGTATGCAAAGCTGACAAAGTACTACAAACCATCCACAAATGTTGAATAATGAAGCTCATCTCATGGAATTTAAGGGGGCTAAACGGCCCTGGAAAACTCAGAATCCTAAAAAACATGATAAAGATGGAAAAGCCAAAAACTGTTTCCTGCAAGAAACTAAATGTAACAGTGACACTTTAGAGAGAATCCTTTCTAAATCTTGGATAGGTTGTCAAACAGTAGCGGTGGATGCCTCAGGAGCCTCGGGAGGGCTTGCCATAGCTTGGGATGCGAAAGTGCTATCCCTCACAGACTTTCATGCTTCTCACCACTTCATACAAGCCAACTTTCATCTTCTGGGTACCAATATGCACGGGCTCCTCTCCAATGTCTATTTCCCACAGGATGCAAGGAAAAAGGCTGAACTACTCCACACTATAGAAACCTTGAACAACCATAGAATACACCCGTTATGGATCACAGGAGGAGACTACAACATGATCACCAAACTAGAGGAAAAGTTGGGCGGAAGAAACAGATTGGACCAGGAAACTAATAGCTTCAAAGACTTCATCAACAATGCCTCTCTAATTGACTTGCAATTATGCAATGGTAAATATACCTGGAGCAACAGAAGAACTGGAAAACACCAAATAGCTTCTAAACTTGACAGATTCCTGGTCTCAGACAACTGAATCTGGATAGGAGGAGATATCACGGCAGCAATCCTTCCCCACTCAGGATCGGATCATTGGCCGATCTCCCTTCAGTAGCAACGTCCAGGCAATGTCACAGGGCGACCTTTTCGCTTTGAAGGATTCTGTCTCACCCACCCGGATTTCAAGGACTTCGTCCAATCCACATGGAAAGCCTTTACACCCCCAGAAGGATCCAAAATGTATCAATTCCAACAGAAATTAAAAAATCTCAAGTATCACTTAAAACGTTGGAATGTGGAGATCTTTGGCAACATCTTCAAAGAGAAACAGAACCTAATGAAAAACTTGGCCAACCTTCACCAAAGAATAATCACAGAAGGTCACACAGCGGACACACTGGCGGAAGAGCAAAGCATTCACACATAGCTCGAAGAAAGATGGAAGCAGGAAGAGATACTATGGAAGCAGAAATCTCAAATTAGATGGTTAAAAGAGGGAGAGCGGAATACCAAGTTCTTTCACAGAACAACAGTGAAACGCAGAATGCACAACAACATTCCCTTCCTCCAAAAGCAAGATGGAACAAGAATCGAACAGCATGAGGAAATTGAGAAGGAATTTCTAACACACTTTAAGGAGGTTCACCAAGAGCAGAACATGGACAGGGGACCAACAATTGACAGAATCATCCAACATGTGCCAAAACTCATAACTAAGGAGCACAATGAACTACTCCTAAAACCTATCTCAACACAGGAGGTAGATACAGCTATGTCTCAACTTAAAGAGGGCAAAGCTCCAGGCGCAGATGGCTTCACCACAACTTTTTTTCACACTTTCTGGGACATGATCAATAACGAGGTCTGGGAGGTAGTGGAGGAATCAAAAGCTCTTCACTGGCTGCTACTGTCTCTCAACTCTACTTTCCTAGCATTAATCCCAAAAGAAGAGGAGTCTACTACACCTGATAAATTTATACTAATTGCTCTATGCAATGTCATTTACAAAGTGATTTCTAAAGTAATAGCCAACAGACTGAAACCTCTTCTCCCTATGCTTATCTCTCCTGAACAGTCGGGTTATGTTGAAGGCAGACAGATTTTAGATGGTATAATCCTCACGCACGAGATCATCCACTCTCTCAAGCAAACTCGGCAGCCAAGTATGATTCTAAATTGGATCTTTCCAAGGCTTTTGACAAACTCAACTGGACCTATATACAAAAAATGCTTAATGCTTTTGGCTTCTCCCATATGTGGGTCTGATGGATTATGAGTCTCCTATCTTCCTCCTTTTTCTCCATTCTTGTCAATGGCGTCCCGTCGCAACCCTTCAGGCCCTCCCGGGGAATTAGGCAGGGCGATCCCCTCTCCCCCTTTCTCTTCATCCTGATGGCTGAAGGTCTCGGTCGCCTCATCAAGCACTCCCACATCTCTCAGCAGCTCAAAGGTATTTCCATTCACAACTCCCCTGCAATAACACACCAGTAGTTTGTTGATGACAACATGCTCTTCGGCTACCCCTCTGTATAGGAAGCCTCCCGATTCAAATCCCTGCTCAATGATTTCTCTAAGGCCTTGGGCACAAATATCAACAAGTCTAAATCGCAAATCTTCTTCTTTCACACCCAGCCAGTGGTCAAGCTTGCCGTTGCCAGAATCCTGGGCTTCCCCATTGCTTCTCTTTATTCCAACTATCTTGGTGCCCCCCTTACAGCCTCAGCAATTAAGCACTCTGCCTGGCGAAGGCTCTTGGAAAAGCTTGAAATGCGTCTCAACCTCTAGACATATAGATCCCTAAACATTGCCAGTCGAGTGGTGCTCATAAAAGCAGTACTACAGGCAATGCCGCTTTATCTGTTCTTAATCTTGGCTGCCCCCAAATGGGTCCTGAAACGACTAAGAGACTTACAAAGGGGTTTCCTTTGGGGAAATACATCTACCAATCGTAAATGGGCTCTGGTAAAATGGACCACTGTCTGCACAACCAAGGAAAAAGGAGGTATTGGACTGAGAGACCCTAATCACAGCAATGCAATCATGAGTGCTAAAATATGGTGGCAATGGCTCTCCTCACCGGGAAAACCTTGGGCTATCATCTGGACCGCTAAGTATGCCAACAACAGTTCACAGGAGGAACTCATAAGATACATTCCCAACATCCAGGGCTCGTTGATATGGAACGTGGCTAGACAGCACTTTCAGTTGATTCAGCAGCACAGTTTTTGGGAAGTTCGAAGTGGCTGAATTGCTAGATTCTGGGCGGACGCCTGGAACCAAATGCCAAAGCTAAATGGACTCCTACATATCCCTCCCAATTACACTGACGTGGCCCAACAACAGAACAAAATATGGGAGTATTGGGAACAGGAACAAGAGCAAGGATACCGACAGTGGAAACAAGGTATCCAGCTTACCAGGAATGAGGCCTATCCTTTCACAGCTGAATTGGAAAAAGAGCTAAGACGAAGAAGCATCAGATACTCAGAGGACAGAGACATTTTGCGATGGGGCTACAGGCCTAAAGGGGCATTCACTACTGCAGATGCCTACAAAACAGTAAGCACAGAACCCACCCCGTCAGATCCAATATGGTCCAAAATTTGGAGGTTTGATTCTTGGCCAAAAGTTTCTCTCTTTTTATGGCTGGTTGGACACAAAAAAAATTCTAACATGGGAGAAACTCCGGAGAAGAAACTATCATGGCCCCTCCATGTGTGTAAACTGCAAATCTCAAGAGGAAACTACCCGACACCTTCTGGATGACTGTCCCTTAGCCAAACAAATCTGGGAAAAGGCAAGTTTCAGGAGTCAAAGAAGGTGCAGGCTTCCAAATGACATAACAAACACATTAAGACATTGGCCAATGCATCCATACAAATGTGAACTTCTCAATCACCTATGGCGTTTACTTCCTGGATTGCTTCTATGGAATGTATGGAAAGAACGAAACAAAAGGATATTCAAAGATCAGTACTCTTTGATTGAGGTTATCTGGCGAAAGGTCTGTGGGAATCTAGAAGAAACCTTGAAGCTTAGATCATGGAACAAGGAAGATCTTCCAACTCAAGACAACGAGAAAACCATATGGGAAAACTGGAACTTACAATTTCCCAAGCAGTCCTACAATACAACACAACAAAAAAGCAGCAGAACAGGCCAGACCTCTTGGACTGCCCCATCTGAGCACTCCTTCAAACTTAATTTTGATGAGGCCTCGAAAGGCAATCCTGGGAAAGCGGGCTACGGTGGAGTAATCAGAGACCACGAAGGCAAGCCTCTACAGATTTATTATGGAAATATTGGATGGGACACAAATAACTCGGCTAAGTTGGAAGGTCTCTGGCAAGGACTCATTCTTTCTCGACAAAACAACTTCAGCCCCCTGGAGGTAGAAGGAGACTCCCAAATCCCGATCAACATGGCTAAGCACCTCCTGAATGGCTCACATGCAAAGAAAATTGCCACGAGCTGGAGGCTAGAAGCAAGACTGGAAGCATTGGAGCAAGAATTATCTAACAACAAAGCCATCGCCTTCAATCACACAAGAAGAGAAGGCAACAAAGTAGCTGATTTCATGGCCAACATTGGTGTGGAAAACGAGCTCACCCTACAGGCAGGAACTCTAGATATTCTAAAGAATCATACACAAGCTCAGGAATACAATCACCTGGTTCAAAACGATGCCAACCCCCCGGATGCGGGTGCCAGCTAGTCATAGGCAGGTGATGGGACGAGGGTCTCACGGCGGCCACATGGCGACCATGCGCCATGGTGACTTGGAAGGCGGTGGAGCAAGTCGATCCCGGAAGGCGGTTTTAATAGCCACAAGACGGCAGCCTGGGTGCATTAACGCTCTGGCCTCACTTGACTGCACTTCTCGGATCAGCTCTGATATGGATTTGAGGGCCACCTTAATGGCGGACGACCTCCGAGGAAGAGCAGGGAGCTCTATAAACAGAGGCCCCCTCGGCATCCCTGTCCACACTTGGCCTGAATCCGGAGTTCTTGGTCAGCTGCTGGTCCTGGTTAATTCGGGACCTGCTCTATTCTGTTCTTGCCCAGGCTTGCTAGTCCAAGTTGTTTATACTCTGCATTACCCTGTTAACATGGTTCGAGAGCGCCAGAGGCTGCTAAGTCATCGCAGAACTAGCAGAGGAGGGACCTCGCGGCGCCCGGCTGAAGAGGAGATCCGTCCACCTTGCCACTGCCCTCATTGTCACTGTTTCTGCCATTGCCCACGCTCTGCAACCGCCAATCCTATCCGGCCTAGCCAAATCATGGAGGCGAGCTCTCCTGGGACCTCGTCTGCTCCCTTCTTTGGCTCTGCTATCTTCTCCTTCGATAGCCACCTGAACCGCCCGCGCATAAATGCCCACATCTCCGTTCTGTTCATCGATGAAGCTGTGGACGAAGGCAACTCCAGTGCACCGCTTGAGTTTGTTCCTCCGAGGGACGAGGCCCAAGAAGCTAAATTGGCCTAGGCAGACAAAGGGAAAAATGCAGAATCGTCGGACCCTCAGCTGGAAAGAAACCAGCAGCAACCTGAAGCGGTCGTGGAAACAGAGGGCAAGGTGCAGGACGAGGAGGAATACGGACCTTGTCCAATTGTGGAGGAGGAGCCAGAGGAATAGCTCGCCGCATCGTCTCAGGTTTTGCTGCTCGGAGGTGGTTCTGGTTCACTGTCTCTTCGGTCAGGTCTCTCTGTCCATTTGTCTCTGGTTGTCTACGTGTCGTCTTGTCTATTTAAGTCAACTTGTCTCAGAGGTATTCTGCCAATGCTGAGCAGAAGAGTTGGTTATTTTTTGGGTTCGGTCCTCTGTTCTGGGGTTGGGCAAGAATGTCAGTTTGGTTCTCCCCTGCCTGGGAATTTTTTTCGGTCATATGGGTCTGGTCCTCTGTTTTTGTGGCTGGCAAGAATGTCAGTTAGGTTCTCCCCTGCGTGGGAATTTTTTAGGTCACAAACGCATGCAATAGGCAGTCTTTCTCCTGGCTACACCTGGTTGATCCATTTTTCCATTATCTCTGGCAGATGGATCTCTCAGTCAGCTCGAATGTAAAAGTACTTTGGCTTCATGTACATAATAGAATAATTTAATTCAAAAAATAATAATAATATTAATTAATTAATTAACATTAATAAATAATATAAATGATATTATATATAATTATAATAATAATAAATAAATAATTAAATAAATTTAGGTCCCTCCCCCTGGGGCCTGGTCAAACCTAGCCGTTAGAGGTCCTGTTAACCGTTACTCAGTCAATTTAGCTGTTGGAATGGCCTGCTGTCCCTATTTAACTCATCGCTCAGATTGAATCTTCAACTTGTCCTGACGATGAACCACACTGGTTGGTTCGAAACGCGTCGACAAATGATTTCTTTATAAGAAGAGCTTCAGCGTAAATCACATGATAAAGACCTTTGTCATGTGATTTTGCCAAAAATTATTCTCATAAACATAATTAAACCATTTATAAAAATAAATCGATTAATTGGTTAAGCTTTTTATTTTTATAAAAATTAAACCTTGAAATTAAATTATTCAATTATTATTACCATTATTATTATTAATTATTATATACTAATTTTAAATATCATATTAATTATTATAAATTTATTTATTAATTATTAAATTTACTTAATTCTAATATAATTATAATAATATTGTAAAATAATATATTATAGACAATACACTAATGTTACATAAAAATAAATAAATAAAATTTCACATACTATTTAAATATATATATATATATATATATATAATATAAAATGAAAAATTATACTAACATATATTATATATTAAATATTAATACAATATACTATAAAATTATTATTCATTAAATACTAATATATACTAATAAAGATTAATTCATTAATTTCACATACTATTTTATAATTAATAATAATATACTAACATATATTAAATATTAAATGCTTATATGTAGTATTAGTATAACAATCACTAAATATTTATAATAAAGATTATTATTATATTTAATTAAAATTAATTAATTAATCTTAATAATAATAACAATTAACATAATAATAATTTTATAATAAATTAAAATCAATTAATTATCTCATTAATAATTAATTTAAAATTATTATTCAAAAATGGCCGACATTCATCTCATTCCAGAAAACCAAAATTTACTTTCCTCATTACTATTTAATCCCTAAATTAAGCTTTTCTACTATCAAGCATTCAAGAAATCCTGATGATGGATCCCGATTGAGATTTGAAGCATTGACGGAAAAATGGTTTTTACTGTAGATTCTCCAGTAATTAAAAAAAACTTTATTCAAAATATTGTATAACCTATTTTAATTAATATATAAATTTGAAAAAAAAATATAATCCTAAAATATTTATTGTTAATATTTGTATTAAATAAAACATCGTTTTTCCCATTCGAAACTTTCCAAAACATCAAAGTTGATGTGATAGTTTAACTACTTTAAACATTATAGAAATGTCCACCTAATTTACGACAACTCTATCTAATCTTAAACTTTACTCAAAATACTATAAACGTTATCTTGTATGATATGTATTTGTCCATTGTTGTACGAGTAAAATATTATTTTTATTTTTAATTTGATGGAGTAAGATTATCATTTTTTTTTTTTAATTTTGTAGTATATTAAAATTGATATAATAAATTTCATATTAAAATTTTGCAATATTATTATCATTATGTTGATAGTTACGTCGATAGGTGTTCCTTTACGAGTTTTGGCTAGGCAGATCCACCCAACGGTAGATCTCTATTTTCATCGTCCTCCTAATAAAAAAATGACACATGGCCAGTTGAGTGGAAGTGTTTTTCTAACAGGAACTCGTGTGTACTGCATTGTATTGTTGGTTATGGCAATCGTATCAATCTTCAACTCAAGGGAACAAATTTGCAGACATGGAGGAATGAGCTTGAGCTAGAGGTTTTAATCCTATTGTATTCCTTTTTCAAACGTGGTAGCCTCTTTGATCCATTCCTATTTGGGAGATTGACGGATGATTCTTTGGACGCCTTCCCTTTGTGGGACTACACTCCCTCTTCCCTCTTCTCTAAGGACGCCCAAGTTGTCTCCAACACACATCGACTGGTGGGAGAGCTCTGGCATGCACATTATTCAAGCCAACCTTCTTGGTAACCATCCATTACAAACCCTCGCTCCCTTAAATCTTGAGTTTCTCTCTATTTGTTTCTGCAGTTTTGAGGGTGTGATTTTAACTGATTTGATTTTTGTGGTGTCTGAAGGGGAAGGAAAGGATGATTTGGAGATTATCATAGGGGATGGATGAGTTTTGCAAATAAGTGGGTGAAATAAGATGGCAGCACCACCTAGTGGAGAGAGGTGTCATAGAGGAGAACGGTCGCAGGTGGGACACTTGAGGTGGTTCTGACTACCTCCTAATGCAAATGTTGCACAGCTCGAGGCAAAGATGGAGAACAAGGTTCTTACCGTCACCGTCCCCAAAAGGACCTAAGAACAACCTGAGCTCAGGATTGGTGATTCATGAATGAGGGTTCTACTTTGACATGGGTGAGTATAGAGCTGCGGAAAAGGGTCTAGACGAAGCTATATTTTTTAGGGTTGATTATGCTGATGCACATTGTGATCTTAGGTCGGTCATGCATGCCATGGGGGAGGATGAGAGAATCATATAAATAATTTCAAAAATCCATAGAACTAAAGCCCGATCATATGGATTCTTTGTATAATCTTAGAGGTTTGTTTAGAGATATGGGTAGTTACCAAAAAGATATAGAAATGTACAACAAGGTGATTTCTATCTGTCTTAATCATTGGCATTATCAGTTCAACAAAGTGGTGGCATTGTTGGGTGTTGAAGAAACTAAAGAAGCTAAGAAATCTTTGAAAGAGGCTTTCAAACTGACAAAAAACATGGAATTATATGATGTTATTATGATCTAGGTGGATCTTGGTGGCCACCTGCTAATTCCACTTGGAACCCCACAACTATCTCTTTCAATTTTTCAGTTTCCTTAATTATAGCACAATTTACTATTTTTAGTTGTTTTTCAGGTCCTAAACTTCCGAAGCCATTTTGAGGCCCTAAACGACGTTTTTTGGGAAATCTACCACCAGCGATTGTTCTGCCTAAAAATCGTCTTTTTCATCGTAGTCCTCAGAGAGGTCTTTCCAACGGGCTATCATGCGCGTCAAACGGAGATAACATGACCAATTCGCGACCCCGGGAAGTTGATGTACCAACTTACCCAAAAACGGGGCCCACAATTTGGCGTTTCATCTTCTAGGGTTAGGTTTTGGAATGTGAAGGGGTTTCCATTGTTTCTCAACAATAAATAGGCCTTCAAGCCTCATTGTAACACAGTTCAGAGGCATGTAGCCACACATCTCTTCTCAAAGATAAGCTACCATCGCCCTAGCTGGTTTATTTCCATTTCTGGTTGTAAGCATATTTCAGTATTTTCCATTAATGAAATGAAGTATTATTTTCGCTGCATCTTTGTGTATATGGTTATCTCTGTATTTTATTGCGTTCCTGTTTAAATCCGGATCATATTATGCGTTTAAAACATCTTTAGAAGAGGCCTAAAGGGCTTTCTTCAATGATTAGAAGAGAATACCATGGAGGTTGTGATGCTGAGGTACAGATGGGAACTAGTAATGCGAGCTTGGAAGAAGGAATATTGGTTGTTGAACCAGGCGGGTTTAGAAGAGCAAGTGGGAAAACTACACCTAGACAATACTTGTCACGCACTCTAGATATCAAAAGCTTCCAGAGGCTAACTAGATTGAATATTTGTGATATAAATCTTCTAAAAAAGGAATTAAATAAAACAAAAGTGCCCATTTCCCAATTTGGTAATGATGTATCATAGAAAACCATATGTAAAGTAGAACTTGAACAAATTTTATGGAAATTGCTCCATTTTCTCAAGCCAGACACATTCCAAGGAGTTCTTAAGGCAGTAAATGAAAGAGTGTCAAATGTATTGGATGGGACAGGATTAGGTAGAGTGGATTTAGGCTTGTGCAAGTTCCCCCGAGGAGGAAACATTATGCTTTTGATGCTTTATGAAGCATTCAACAAAGGGTATTGCTGCACAAATTAAGAAGCTAGATGAAAAATCCTATATTAGACTATTAAGGGCAGTTTATCTTCCATCAGAGGGAGTCAATAGCATGATGGAAGTTCATGGATACACTGCAAGTATCTCATTTCCCTAGTTTTTAGAAATGTTTGATGATCCAAACTGGCAGTTTGGCATCATGAACACCCTAGTAAAGCTTGAGGCAGGTGATAAGGTGTGTCATGGTTGTCAAACTTCTTCAGTTTGCTCCTATCCAATCATCAGACCAAGATTCAAAAGAGTTGAATTATCATATTATCTTATGTTCAATTTTCTACAGTGAAGGGAAGGTACCTGTGGCATTCAAGCAAGAAGATATAGGTTTAAAGAGTATGATAGTGAAATTGGGGTGATGAAAGACAAATTCAAACTATTTGCTTTACACAATGATTCCTCTCTCGATAATCCTTATCGTTGCTTTTTTACCTGGCATAAAAAATGAGGAATCCAATTGGAGGTTGTTGTCAAATGCCAAGTATTCAAGCTATCTTCTCCACAATTATGTAGAGATGGCACAGTTATTTCATTGAGCGGTTCTTTTGTACCAGTGTGAAGAAAATCAACTATGTTTTGCTTTTCTCAAATGGAAGTTGTAGAAACAAATTTACAGTCATATAGAGGTGGGGGTAGTTATTTTGTTCTAGTGTGAAAAGGGTTTTGTTGTAAGTACTCAATATTTTGTTTCTTTCTTTTCTATTTTTTTGTAAAATGGATTTGTTAAGGAGAGATTTACAATTGTCTACAAATGAGGGAGCCTAAAATGTGAATAGGTAACCAGAGCAAAGGGTGGTCATTGAAACTATTTTCAATATTTCTAAGAGTTAGTTAACGAAATTATTAGAAGGCATCAACCTAAAAAATATATCCATGAGTCAGGGTATCTTTTACGAGATCTTGCACTGAGATTCAAGATAAAGAACCTCATATGCATGATCAGTAGGAAGAGAAGGCAATATTTTCTTCTACATTGAAAAAATATGAGGGAAGTGGTGATTCACTTAGCGAACTAGAGACCACCCTACAGGAAGTTTGTGCTGGTAACTCCATAACACATGCAATGATGGTTTATTTTCTCACTAGCAGCAGGTTTTGACTGTGTGGAACATTGCAAATAACATTTACTTAAGCTAATGGCTTGTCAATAGAAAATAGGTCTGCAAATGAGGAAGATTCAAATGAAAAAACATAGCCAGACATAAACTTATTTTTAGACAATTGTTTTTTTCCTTCTTCTGAAAATTAACTTTTACCTTGAGGAAATTATGTGTCATCAAATTGAAATTTTTTCCATGCTTTAAGAAGGACAAGTTTAAGAATACATGTTGCAAATGTTTGTTACAAAGAACCTTCTTTGAATAAAAATCTTAGGCGGCAAGGGTTGGTAGTATCTACTCGAATTTGTTCTTAAATGATCAACACAGTGTATCTTCTAGTGATTTAGAGATACCAAATGTGTACAAAGGTAAGTATATTAAACTTTACAAGGGACATTTCTAATGAAGTTGATATCTCTTCAAAGATAAATTTGACACCAAAGGAGAAAATAAAAAGGCCAAAAGGTAGCCTAAAAAGGATCCTTGTCAGTTTCTGATGATTTCTAAACTTTCTTAAATAATTTATTATACAATATTTTCAAATACTGCATAGAGAATAAATGTGGATTTCTTTGATGCATTACGTCATTTTGTAAGAAATGTCTTAGTTTTTGCTATCTTTTAAAGAAATATACATTCAAATGCTTTGCTTAAACAAATCTAGAAATTTGTTCATGTTGTACAAAGTGTGTTTAAGAAGGAATTTTTCCAGTGTTACCTATAGAGATTATGATATGAATGGAAACAACAAGAAGGAAAAATAGATTGCATTAACTTCGAGATTTTGTGAAAGTGATAAATACAATGCCTCATTTACTGGATTAGAAGCTTTGGAGAAAATTACTGAAGATGAGGAGCTTCAAGTTCAAGATAAATAATTTTTCAATGGAGATTTGAATGAAACCTCATAAGGCCATCAATCTTCTGCATTTCCCACCACCGGAGGTAATTCATGCAAAGTAGGTAGTGTCAAGTACCGACAACCCCTATCAAGGTTTTTCAATGAATGTTATCTTATAGCCAACTGAAATGTCGAGGTGGTGATTGGCTAGGAGGTCAATGTGGAAAGTAGTAGAGGGTATAACCTCTTATAGGGAAGTTCCTCGTAACATTGAAATGCAAAGATCAGAATGATTTTCGATTGATTACTTGATCTAATTTCAGCAGTAGGTATTCTTCACTTTAGGTTGCTTAAAATCACAATCTGTAGGCCACTAGAATGAATCAATGGTAGGGGGTCTATAAAATATTCCTTGCCATTCTTCATTAATGAAAGTTGTCTTTGAGACAACCTTAGCGTCAATAACTGAAATGTCAGTGTGGAAAGTAGTATAGGTTGCTTGCTATTAACATTAAAATGTGATTATCTCAACTTTTAATATCAACTATAGCTAAGAAAAACCCTAAGAGTATACGAAAATCAAATTTTTAATTACGTCAATTTAATTATTCAAGCCATTTTTCAATTTGCTTTAGATATTCTATAGTGTGATTGTGTGTTTAGAGGGGATTCCCTCTGAAAATCCCTTTAAATGCCTTAAATGTTATTTCTTATTAACTGACACTTCATTTTCTTTCACCTTGATGTAAATAATCTTTCTACAGCTTAAATAATGCCATGGATGTGTTGCTCTTGGAACTTATTCAAAATCACATCTCATTTGTATATTATTATAGATTATTTATTAAAGGTGTGTTTCTATGACAAATAATCCATATCCTAGAAATTCACAACACAACACATATTATTTTCTTTATTATCGAATAAAGCACTGGAAGAAGTGATTTTTTTCATATTAGTTTTGGTTGGTCTATATAGTATTATGATGTCATTAGGGAACTAACAGTAAAATTCATTGTGCTCCTCATAAGGTAGGGCATTAATATCCTTGTACTAGTTGTTCCCTTCTTTTGTTAGGGATTATTGTAGTAAATATCTTTGGGCGAAAAGAAATAATGCATTTCGCAGAACACAAATGGAATTCAGGGAAGTAAAGATTCTGGTCAAGCAGTGGAAAAGTATAAAATTCGAAACCTTAAGACAAAATCATGAGATCCATTGCCTTTCAGAGATTATTATAGAGCCTTTTAGCTCTTGAGATTTCACCTAGGCTGAGATAGACAAACCTCAAAGCTACATCAAACCATTTCACCTCGTAGCTAGCCCTACGAGGTATGAGAAGGCTCTCTCGGATCAAACTCGGTGGATTTTTCAATAGGATGAGTTGACCAATTAGACACACTGATTTTAGGCTAGTAAACTGATAAGGAGGGTTGATTTAAAGTTTTTTGGGATTTTTGGTGGCAATTGGAGGGAGTGCAATTCAGGGTTCGGGGATTGAGCTCAGTTTTTGCAGGTGGTTCTTTGGGGCAAGGTAGGAGTTTATGCTGATGCCTTTAGCTGGAATAGATGATCAAGGAGGAAAGAAGAGAAGCTAAAGAGGGCAAACAATGAATTTGAATCCTCTCTAGACAGTGGAAAACATAAATATTAAACAAAATTGAAAGCTGAGCATGGCATGCATGAATTCAAACTTTATCACTTCTTTTGTTTAATTAGCAGCAAGAGAATAAGAGATGTAACACATAAACACACTTACAATGACAGTAGGAAACACACCATCAGTACAATAATCCACAAGAATCCACAATGAAGTCTGCAAAACCCTTCCTTAGCCAAAAATTGCAGAGATACAATGAGTAATACAATAGAGCTTTCTCCCTCAAGAGTCCAACCATGAAAATGACTAAGAAAGTACATAATATAGGCAAGCTAACATCTTTCCTTGCCTCTAGGGGTCGAGCTCACTATCCTAGGAGCTGTTTCAACCAATTCTAAACTAATCACTAAAATCTAGGCAGTCAAAACAACTTGCTCTAAAACTTAGGAAACCTATCCATGCATTAAATATTACCATTTACATCAAAGAAACTTCTAGAAGTGGTCAAGAAGAGTAAAAGTATCTAAGTGCCATGAAATTTACACAAAAATCCATCATTTACATGCCTCAAAAGTCAATCAAGGTGAAAACAGTGTTTTGCTGGCCGAACTGGTCAAAACAAGCAAATTTCCCTGAGTGGTCGCGCCCCTGACTTTGATTGGTCGCGCGCATTGGCAGCTCTGTTTGAGGGCCTTCCCAGTGTCCAAATCAGGTGAAAGATAGCTCATTGGAAAGTTCTGTGAGTCTACTTTCCAACCCCACTAGAATTTCTGAATTTGGAGTTGATTTGACCCCTCAAAAGTAATTTCTCCCAAGGCAGCTTTCTGCAACTCAAAAAGGGGCAGAAAGTCAAAATTTGCATGTATTTTGAGCTTTTGGGAGCCCAAATCTTCATAAAATCTGAAACCCATCCATAGGCAAGTGTATTTTGCATGAAAATTCCAAAAATGTAGAGTTTTCCCCGTTCTGAGCTGTCCCCATGACTGGTCGTGCGCAGGGTGAGACCAGTCAAATGGCCAAAACCTGTAAAATTCCCAAAAATACCAAAAATGCCTCAAAACTCTCAAAATTTCTTGGGTTTGCTGCTAGGAGGAGGCTAAGGAGTATCATGGTGAGTGAGATAGGCCTCAGCCAAGATACGGAGCGGGTTGGTCTTCTTCCTCCCTTTGAGAGCCTCGGTCAACCTCTTTTGAAGAATCTTCATCCTTGCCTTACAAACATGCATCCTTGCCCAATAATGATTCTTTATGTTCTTTAGCAGCTTCTTTTCTTGGTTGGCCTTTGCCAACAGCCTCTCTAAGTGTGTATTCACCCGGATAAGCATGGATTCCCTCTCCTTGGGCAGCAAGTCACCGGGCCTCCTACGGTTGATGACTCGATCACTTCGAATCCTCCACAGCTCATCCAACTCTTTCTCATCCTCAAGTTGCTTGTTGCGCTGCTCAAGATAGTTTATTGTCCATTGGGCCATGTTGAGCTTCTGCTGTAACAAGTGGTTTTCCGCCTCTCTCTGTCGGATGATCTCATGCAAATCTGAAGTGGGGGAGCGAGCATCAAGATCAATGATGTCAACCTGTGTGTCACCGGCTCTCTCCTTCTCTACCATGGGTTGTTTGCTCTCCCGTACTACCCCTGCTGATGAAGAATGCGAGGCCCCTTCCACCTGATGTGGAGATAACACTCGCTGACCTGATGATGATGACGAGACCCCTTCCACCTGCTGTGGAGAAAGTACTCGTCGAGCTACTGCAAACAAGGTCCTATGACCCCTCTGATATGTACACTGCAGTGGGGAAATAACATGTCTCGGAACAATAATCTCGGGCTTGTGTGATGGACCTCCCTCCTCATGAATGGCCTCTGGCTCTAGCTGTGGCTGTGGTGGCACTGTAAAGAACTCATGAGAAATGAAGTCTGCCCATGGAATGCCCTGCTGACTCAACTGATGAAAAACAATGAGCTGGATGAGACCATGATGGCACAAACTCCTATGCTACTGAGCTAGGGACTGCCTTTGAAACACGGACGCCATCCTCTGAATGTCCTGGAAGAAGAAAACCGGGATGTTCATCATCCTCACTCGGGTAAAGTGCATCAACAGGCAAATGTGACAAGAGAAGACCTGTGAAAATCTTCCCTCGCTTGTAAAGTAATGCATGATAAGCCGCATGATTGGAGCATACTCCCCCTGGAGGAATCTGAAAGGAAAGACCCCTGAAAAGTGACTCATGAATGCTGGCCTTACATATGGCTCAAAATAAACATGATCTAGCATTTTGCGCTTGGGCCATACCTCACCCACATTTGGTATCCCGGTAGCCTCTGAAATCATCTTCGGAGATAGTATAAAATTCACCCCTGCAAGAGTGACTTGCCCATCATGAAGGTGCAAAACAAATAAGCGGGCCAACTCCTTGTGGTGCTGAATCTGAGCAAGCCTCTCACAGAACTGAAAACATGACATATAACGGAAACCATTCACTGTGATAGGACAGGCCTGCAATTCTACCGAAGAGGTGGGTTCCTCTCTCCTATGATGACCACCTTTGCCACCCTTACGAGGCCTCTGCTGTACCTCGATTTCTGTGGAAGAAGACCGGTCCTCACCTTGCTCATAGGATTCAGTGGTTGACATGGTTTTGGAGCAGGATGGGCAAACTGAAGGACAAATTGGACTGCTGCCTCTGCCTGCAAAAGTACTGAACTCTATGCTGTTTCAAGGGGAAAAAACATGAGGAGAATGTTAAGGGAGGGAACTTCTTAACAAGGAATGGAAATATATGATAATAACAGGGAATTTTCAAGGGAAACTTTACACATTGTCATGCATATAGGAACAGTTTTAACATTGGGAAATCATTTGCCAAGAACATCTCAATATGGGACAAAACATGTATGATTAATGAACATGGAAGGGGCAATACATGAATCAAGAGGGACATAGGGACACCATACACCAAATTCACTAAGGAGTTCATGTGTGTTATAAGGCAGATTCTGCTCTTTTTGTTCTTTAAAGGTTACATGCACATTAAGGAGTACATACTCATCATTTTCACATGAAGGGAAAGTGTTTCATGTATAAGGGGGTGTCAAGGATATATAGAGGTTTGTACATGCTTTTAAATATACAGCACATCAAATTTACATGACTCTCTTCAGTCTTTACAATGTATCTTTTCTTTTTTGTTTTAGTTTTTTGCATGTGTATGGTAGAGGGAATTAGGGTTTGAGTGCTTGTGAGAGGGGTAGGGTTTATAACTTAGGGATGGGGGTAGGGCAACATTTATGTGCAAATGAAATAGGACAGAGATGCAAACATGATTATTAATGAAAGAGTGGAAAAAGGAAGGGATCAATGAGACAATAAACACTTGAAACAGTCACAAAACCCTAGCCTTTTACAAACATTAGCAATGGCCATATTAATCCATTCACTTGCAACTTTAAATGATAAAACCATGACACACATCATTCTTTTCACCATCCATATCATCATTCATGAATTGAGTGTCTACCTCGATCAATTTAGCAAGAAAGGGGGTAATTTAGTCGATTTGGAGTGGTTCTGTAGAAGACAGCTTGAGTGGTCGCGCCCCTGCTCTGAGTGGTCACGCCCCGCCTGAGTGGTCGCGCCCTTTAGAAAAATACACTGCAGAGGGGTCGCTGAGTGGTCGCGCCCTACCCAACTGGTCGCGCACTGAGCCTGAGTGGTCGCACACATTCACAGCCTTGTTTGAGGGCCTTTTTGGTGTCAGACTCGGGCGGAGGATGGCTCGTTGGAAAGGTCTTTGAGTCTACTTTCCAACCCAAGTGGAATTTTTCAATTTGGAGTTGATTTCACCTGTCCAAAATCAAATCTCCCAAGACTGGTCAAAAAGTGCCAAATGAGGCTGCCTGAAAGAAGAGTGTTGTTGCAGTCAACTTTTGAATGCCTTCCTCAACCCTAAATTGAGCTCATGATAGCTCATTGGAAATATATTTTTGTCTAGTTATCATTTTACCCATCAAGCAAATCATTTGGCCAACCAAGCTAGGAGAAAACTTGATTTTCCCAAGGTAACTTGCAGAGGTGTCTTTGATTCTCCTGAGGCAACCGAATTCTTGACATTTTTCTCAAATCATGACACCTGTGAAAAAAGTGAATGAGGTTTTTCTTCCTTGGAATGTTTTGGACAAAAGCCTCTCTCAGTTTTCCAAAATTCATCTTTGACTGCTCTGAAACATCATTTGAGTGAAACTTGTCCCGATGTGAGGAACAAGGGATTTTGTCGAAATGAACCGAAATGAAGGGGATGGGGGGCTTCTAAATTCTTGGGGAAATTTTTGGGAGTAGGGAGGGATGTTAGGAAGCAAGGGAAAGTGGAATCTCAGAGATTGCGTGAGGGGAAAGAGTCCAAAAGGGCAAAACACAGGCCCAACCTAGAAAATTGCCAGGTTGTAGCTAGAAACTAGGGTTTGTGGAAAAATGAAGAATTTGGGGGATCTCAGTGATGGGAAGTGTTTGATAATATACTTTAAGGATAGGGGAATGTGTATGAACATCTGGATACAAGTTTTGCTGATGATTTGTCCGTCCAAGAGAAATTTCCTTCAAAACCCTAGGAGAGGGAAATGACCTTGCCTAGGCGCAACTGAAGCATGAACAAGACGTAAAATGACTCATTAGACACTGACATGATAATGAAAACCCTATGAATAATGATAGACTCAGCTAAATGATGACATAGACTGACATTTGGGCAAACCCTAGACCTAATGCCTAGTGACCAAATTTTGCTTGAAGACTCACTGAAATGACAAAATTTGACCTTGACACTTCAAAATCACGTTGTAAGAGCACATTTGATCACTGGAGGAAGGCTGGAAAGACTGACACTAACAGTGTTTATAATAGATTGAGAATCACCAAATGCTTTTGCATCTTTGATACCCAGAAAAATGAGATGCTTGAGCCCCTGGAGAAGAGCGAGAGCTTCAGCTTGAATGCTGGTATTGAAGCCCACTCCCAACCGTATCTAAATTCAGTTTTGCCCTCTGCATTTTTTACTACTCCACCTGCTCCGGAAATACTAGAATTGCCTTTTGCTGCCCCGTCAAAAAAGAGAGCATTTCTTGCCTTCTTGGTGCAATACTCAAAGAATTTTGCAGCCTTAAGGCGAATTTGCCAATGTTTTAAAGGAGGGGGATGCCTGACTATATCAATGAAGTGGAGATCAAGAGTAGCGCCCCATTCAGCATCATGTTCACTAAGATCTACCTCGTCAAGCTGATCTCCCAAATAGTCTTTTAGTTGGCTTTTAATTTTTACCCAGACTATCTTGGGATTGCTCTTCTTGTCTCTGAATAACCTTTGATTTCTTTCCAACCATATTTGCCAACAGATTAATTTGGGAAGGGCGAGCCAGGCTTCTTTGATGTGAGCATTCTGAGGAGTGCCACTAGGGTATGTTAGCTTCCAGATTGAGAACAGGTCTGAGCAGCGATTAGGGGGGGCGAAGACGATGCTCCATGGGCCTAAGGCCTCTTTCCAAAGTGATGAGCCCCGAAATTGGGTAACTTATTGGACTCATTTTGCCTAATTGTTCTTCGTCAATCCACCATTTTTCATAGTTTACGCATGTTTTTTGAGTATATTTATGTTAGTTGAGCGAATGAGGATAGTCACTTGACCAAGAAGGCTAACACGTTGTTAATGCAGATTTTTGGACAAATTTTGGATCAAGGCCAAGCAACTATGAGCCAGATGATAGCCAAGCATGAAGGAACAAGGGTGAAGATTCGTAGGAAGGGTGTCCCTTGCATTAAATGGCCCCTTCCTCGAAATCTCCACCCTCAGCTCAGAGTTTAGCAGGCCACCAAAAAGGATTCCCAAGGGCAGCCGAGCAGTCTTGTCTAAAGTGGCTGATCACTGGCAGTTTGAGCAGCCGATCCCCTTGAGTTAAGGAGAGCCTTTGGAGACCCTCGTAGTGCATAAACAGGAGGGCTTCCAGCCTTCGTAGGTTACTTTTTTGGACTATTGTTTTTGCACTATAGTGTTGTTATTTTCTCAACTCATTTCGTAGTTGTTGTTGTATAACTTTCTTGTGACATGGTTATTTTTTAGTAATGGAAAGCAGCTTCATTTTCCATCAGTTCTGAGTTCTTCTTAGGAGCTTATAGCTCTTGGGGTTGGGCCCAACCCAAGTGCCAAGGCTTCCTTCATGTATTGTTATCTGTTTTTTATGTCTTTGCAAAATAATTTCTATTAAGTAGATTAGAATCTCGCTTGGTTACCTAGATCATAGTTGATGGTTAAAGGTTTTTTTTCATGTTCAGATTTATTGGATAGGTTAATAACAAGGAAGATCTTAAGAAAAAGGCTATCAAGCACCTTGGATCTCACCTCGCCCTCAGTGGAATCATGAGTTGGGACCAAGGTGACCTTGCTGCCACCACAAACACTGTCTTTGCTTCACCATGCAATTATTAGTGTTAGATTTTCATTTGCAGAAGTTGATACCAGTTTTGGTTGCATGCTTAGGTTTATGATTGCTTATTTGCATACTGATTTCACATGATTTCGTTGCAAATAAACTTTTGTTCCATTTCTTTGTTGTTATCTAGGTCAGATTAGGCTAACGTAGATAGGTCCTTGATTTTCCAAATCTTTGTTTGTTCAGTTTGAAAAATAACTTGCAGATCACCTGTAATACTTCTCTATCTGCCCATACTCCATCAATCCTACCTGCTCCATCCTCTCACCTAGATCCTTGCCTCACGTTTGCCACATTCATTCGCTTTGCCCTAGTTCCCATATTTTTGTGCAACATTGCTTTACCCCCCTTGAACAAATCCAACCATCCTCACTACTCCTCAACTCCATCCACCAAGCCCTGGACCTCCTCACACCCTTATCTCACCTCCATACCCACTCCTTCACCTTTCTCCCTCCATCAATCCTCCAAAATCCCCTTTCTGAACATCTTGTAGAAAATTACAGAACATCCTGTAGAAATTCTAGAACATCCTGTAAAACTGCTGCAGACTTCCTGTAGAAGCTCACGAAAGCGGTTTCTTGATAGCCAAACTCTGTGAAACTCTCTAGAAGGGTGATAGGGACCTCTTAGGCCCTCTCTGAACCTTCCCAACCTCATGCAAGCATTTTCTCTCGCCAATCCACCTCTGCACAGTCAAACACAGTGAAAGCACATGCATGATGAATCTGACAACTTAGTCAAAATACAAAAAGATGTTTTCTTCATATAGAAGTAGTTTAGACACATGTATTTTACCTTCCTAGAAGTCAATGACATCTCTTTCTATAGTTTGCATCCTCTTTCTTGCATCAGTAGGGCTAGCTGGTAAAATTAGGGTTTGCATTTCCTTTCAGCTTTTCAGTTTCTTTCTGCAAGTAGATTAGCTTCCTTTGAGTTAGCTTCCGTCCATCAGTTAAAAAGCTTATTCTCAAAGCTCATAGAAGTTGGCTTAAGCTCCTAGTGGACTTGTGCCAGCTGACCAAGTGACAGCCATGGCAAGAGCCAGTACTTGTGCATACAACACCGTTGCTTCCAAGTTTGTTACGAACTACTGGGTTGATAAAAGTAAAGAAGGGAGTCCCAGGATTTGCAGCGTTATTGCTGCAATACTGGAGCCCACCACAAAGTTCTGCAGCGAAATTACAATAGAGCATCAGATGGGAGGCATTTTCTTCGTCTTCCCCACATAGAGAGCAACGGGGGGGCCCCATATAGCCTCTTTTCCGAAGCCTATCATCGGTCAAAATTCTCTGATGGAATAGAAGCCAGCAGAATGAGTCGATTTTAGGGATCGATGTCTGAGACCAGATCCACTGCTAGGGCTTCGGATCAGGATGTACATGAGGATGCAAAGTGATCTTCCTATAACCCTGTGAAACTATGTAACGCCCAGGAATCGGACCCCATCCCCGAGTATCTGATTTTCTGTTGTTCAAAGGGGCTTTGCCTTTTAAGAGGGATAGAAAGATTGCATAATCTTTCGAAAGCTTCTCAGGCACCTCTAACTTTTCCCAACTCTGCCAATCACCATTCTCCCAATGAGATATGTCCCATAGAGTTTTAAAACCAGCTCTGTCCATCCAATCTTTCAACAAAACCAGGGAGCGATCATCAGCTAGGGGATCACAACCCATAATACGGTCATCCCATATTTTAATGCGCTTTCCATTTCCAGGGATCCAGTGCGCATGGAGATTAATTAAGGAGGAAGATTTTGCGCACAGTTTGTGGATCATCGTTCTGGAGGTTGTAATGGGATTGTCCAGACAGCGTGTTCTCTACCCACAGAAATATTTTTTCCACAATGCTAGCTGAGCCCAACCCGGATTTGGGGCAATTATCCTCCATAACAGTTTTGCACCCAATGCGATATTTTGCTTACTAATATTCTTGAAGTTCAAACCACCTTCCATTCTGGGAGAGGAGATTATATCCCAGCTTAATAGAGGGATTTTCTTCTCATTTGCTTTGTCGCCTTTCCAAAAGAAATTCCTTATGTAATCCTCCATTTTCCTCATTATGCCAATAGGAGCCATCATAACTGCAGACTGATAAATGGGAAGGTTGTTCAAGGCAGCTTTTATAAGCACTGTCTTGCCAGCCATTTTGAGCCAATTGAAGCCCCAGGAGTGGATTTTGGACTTAAATTTTTCCAACAGAGGCAGCCAGTCTCTGCTGAGAGCACTTTTTTGGAAAACAGGGACCCCCAAATACTTGAAGGATGACCATGAAGAGGAGGCTGTGAAACCGAAACAACTGGAGATGGCATGGAGCGATCTCGCAGTAGAGTTCCAGCAATAGATATGACATTTACCTTTATTGAGGCTACTTCCTGAGTCTTTACAATAGGCATCCACCACATCTTTAAATCTTTTAGCCGAGGGCAAGGAGGCTACACCCAGCAAGAGAGAGTCATCCGCAAATAGTGCATGGTTTATGTTTTTGACACCTCTTGCGATGTTCAATCCCATTATTTCTTGATCAATGTGCTTTTTATTCAAAAGGAAACTCAGAATAGAAGCTTGGAGGACAAAGAGCAAGGGGGAGAGAGGACACCCTTGCCTCAGCCCTCTAGAGGCTTTGAAGAAATCAGTAGCCCTCCCATTCACCAAAGGGGCAATCTAGGGCTCACTAATACAAGCCTTGATCCAATTGATAAATTTGAGGCTAAAATCAAATTTGTGCAGGACATCCAACAGAAATCTATGTCTCACCCTGTCAAAGGTGCTTTCAAGATCTAACTTGATAACCATTCCTTTCCCTTTCCGGGTCAAGCTTGAATGGATTGCCTCTTGGACCAAGATGAAATTGTCCACAATCTGTCTTCCCTGAATAAAACCTCCATGATTCTCAGGAATAATGTTTGGAAGAATGGTTTTCAGTCTGTTTGCAATCACTTTTGTTATCAGCTTGTAGCCTATATTGCAAAGGGAGATAGGACGAAATCTGGTGAAGGAATTAGCGCCTTTTTCCTTAGGAATAAGGGCCAGGAAAGCCGAATTGGTGCTTCCCCCAATTTTCTGACAAGCTTGAGATTTCCGGACCATTCTGCATAAATCTTTTTCCACAATCTGCCGACAATTCTGCAAAAATCTGGTAGTAAAGCCATCTGGGCCCGGGGCCTTATCTGGCTCCATTGCAAAGAGGGTGGTTTTTATTTCATTATTAGTGACTTCTGCTTCCAAAAACTGATTCCTTCTGGCAGAAATCAGAGAAGGCACCTTATTCACTAAAGTTGAAATATGCCCCAGTCCCTCTTCTTCGCTGTACAAATTTTTGAAGTGAAGGAAAGCAGCGTTTTTTATGCTTTGTATATCTCTGTGTTTGATGTTCTCTTCCTTGATTTCTGAGATGGAATTGAAACTTTTCCAAGCTTGGGCTTACTTGTGAAAGAAGGATGAGTTCCTATCTCCTGCCTTAAGCCAAAGCCTACGGGATTTAATCCTCCAGTACTCTTCCTCGGCCAAGCTTGCCTTGAGTAGCTTTTGCTGAAGTTCAGCCTCCTTGTCTAGAATTTCTTTTTTGATCTCTTCATTTTCCGATTTCAGATGATGAATCTCGAGACATTCTTGGATCTTTTTCCTTTCCACTGCTGGGTTAGGAAGGGATTTTACCCAAGTTTTCATTGCAGATTTCACTCTCCTGAGTTTTTCCTCCCAAACAAAGAAGGCAGAGCCGTTGATTGGTTGCTTCCAACTATATTTTACTAGTTGCATAAAGGACTGTTCCTTGACCCAAAGAGGACTGAATTTAAAAGGGATAGGACCTTGATCCATAGGGGCAGAAGATCAAGTTTGATGGGTCTATGATCGGAGACACTACAAGGGAGAATATGCATTCTAGACTCTAAACCAAGAAGAAGAAAAGCACTTTGAACAAGAAATCTGTCTAACCTTGCAGCAATATGTCCCGAACCGAGTCTTTTATTGGACCAAGTGTACTTGCCCGACGAAGGTTTAATGTCGATCATGTCCCAATCCTGAAGCATATCCTCAACCCATTCTCATGCCGGATCCCTTACAATTCTTCCTCCACGCTTTTCAGCCAAAGATAAGGTGATATTTAGGTCCCTTGCAATGATGATGTTCACTAAATCTTTAGAATACGCCAAACTTTTAATGGAATCCCAACAGATCTTTTTCTCTCCTATGTTGACTGGAACATACATGTTGAAGAGACAGAGGGTCTCATCTGGATCAACGTGTTGCAACTTAGAGAACAACCAATGGGTGTTGGTGACCTCTTTGATCCTTGAGAATTTGTTTGTGTTCCAAAGGGTGCCCAGGCCTCCTGAGGCACCACGAGCTGAAACAGCTTGCCCTTCACTTCTCTTCCACAATTTTTTGCCGATATGGAGGAAGGCCTTGTCCTCCATTTTAGTCTCCTGGATGAGGAGTATATTAGGAGATTCGGATCTTATCAGGCTTTTGATGGCTTCTTCTTTTATTCTGCTGCCCATGCCCCTACAACTCCAGGAGAGAATCTTCATCACTTGCTTTTTGAATGGAGAGCTCCTTTAGAGCTCTGGGACTGATTTCTGGTCATTTTCGATGTTTTTTCCAAGAGTTTCTTGAGGGTTGGTTGGCTTCCTTGGAGTTTGTCTTTATAAATCTCATGTTGTCTTTTTTCACGAGCAGATTCCCAGCCTCTCAATGATCTTCTAGCCGAGGTTTGTGAATCCCCCTATCTCACCTTCTTCTTTTGAGTCCTCCGAACCTTGCACTTCCTCAGCCTCTTCTGTGGGTATCTCTTTTGATCTGTCTGCATTACTTTCGACTTGATTTGGTCCCGAGGGGGGCTCTTTGTGGGGTGATCCTTCTTTCTGCATCTCTATTTCTTGGGTATCTTCTATTGTTGAGCTTAACTTTGTAAATTTGTTTCCTTGTTCTTCCATGAAAGATGTTTGTATCTCAGAGCCTGCTTGGGGGCCTTTACCATTTATATTACCAGTTCTAGGGGCTTTGTCGGTAGTTTTGGTTCTTTTGAGCTGAGTCCATCCTTCCTCCTTGCCTTTCTCCACTTCACTATTCTTTGGACAGCCTCTAGCAAAATGGCCATAGACATGGCATTTCTGGCACTTGAACGGAAACTGCTCATAGTCCAGCTTTTGAACATGAGTCCAACTTCGAACCTTGATCTTTATTGCCTCGGGCAAACCGACCTCAAGGTCAACTTCAACACAGATTCTAGCACAGTCGTATTGGTCTTTACTGTTTGCTCGATCAATGAATTTTCCCAAGGTGTTTCCGATGTACTTAAGAGACTCCCAATTCCAACAATGCACTAGCAGGTTGGGCAGCCTAACCCACACAGGGACGATTGTGGGGACGTCAACTTCTGGGTCAAAATTGGGCGTCCACTTACAGCCCCTGAGGGCCCATGAAATAATGACCGTTACGGAATATCATATCCTCATCATCCTTTTCAGAGAATTCAAACAGAAAGAATCCCTTCCCTAGAAAATACGAAGTGACTCTACTTTTAATCAGCGGCGCCCAGTTCCTTGCGACCCAGATCTCCGTGGTTTTGGGGGAGGGCCAGAGTCCACTAAACTGTCCAACCAAAGCACGCTCAGCCAAAGAAAGGGCGACCTGAATCGGACCCTCAGGAGGGAGCATAATCTCAGGGATGTCATCCAAACGTTTCACAAACTTCACAGCCTCGGTCGCTTTCTTCTTTGGAAGAGAATCCAAAAGTTTGAGAAAGGCGTCAGCATCAAAAAGGGGAGGCAGCGGGGGTGGCTCCATTGATGCAGCGACGCCTTAGCTCGATCGAAACGAGCACACACAAATCCCAGCGATCAAAACATGGTCCTTCTAGCCAACACAGAAGTGATAGAGCCCCTGTAAAGCCAAGAAAAGAGTAGAGGGTCGATGCGCCATGCAGAATGACCAGAGCGCCACGCAGGTTCAAAGCGTTGCCAACAGTCAAATGAAACATTGGACAACCGACTCAAAGCGTCGCACCAACCCAATGCATTGTGACTCCCAGTCTAGGCGCCGTGCAAGAACAGCTCAGGTATTGGAAAACCCAGCCCACAGGAGAAGAGCAAAGCCCTTCGAAGCGGCCACAGGGCTGAGGCGACGGCCTCAAATGCAAAGGAGGTCAAATGCAGAGCGGCGGCTAGTAGGAGAGATTTTTCCAACTAGTCTTGCATTTCAGCCTTACAATTCTCATGTTATCTGGGTAAGTCGTTTTAATTTTCTTACCATCGTATTTAGATCACAATTTTGAAGTTTTTTCATATTTTCCCAAGGAAACTGAAAGAATCTATGTATCTTCTGCGCATCCCAAACATTCACTTCCCTGGTTATTTGTGCATCAATTGTCATGTTTTCCTCTACTGCTAGTTGACTTATTACTCCTAGTTGTGCTTTTATAAGAACTCAAGGCTCGAGCATGTCAAATTCATCTTTGATATCAAGTCGAATGTCCCATACAACATCACAAATATTAAGAGCTTGGTCGATCCATTCCTTAATTGATTTACAATTAGAATCCCTTTCACCTAATGAAACCTACATGAGTTTCTTCTTATTCTTTGCTAATTTCTCAATGTTCTTGGGATTATTGTTTCTTCCAATCAACAATCATGCCAAATCTCTGACTTATTATCTTGTAACCCTCTCTAATGCATCAATTTTATCAATGAGTGATACCAACTCTTGAAGAACATATAAATTTTATCCATTTGTTTGAAGAATCTAGTTTGTACCCCTTTGAGTTGTCCATAGACCTTTAAAGCTTGTTCTTTAAAAATATTTATGCTTGCAATAGTCTCTGGGATCTATTTTGTTTGTTGTTGAAGACATTTAATTTGTTCTTCATATGTTGTGGAAATTGTTTGCAAATTGGCATTAATTCTTACTTAAGAATTCTAATTTCATCATTTTGAAATTGTTTTAAAGACTCAATCTAGTGTGCATATTTGTTACTTAACTAGGTCAATCTGGCTTGCCAACTCTACTCTAAATCTGATTTTTCCATATTGTGTTTTTCCTCCACTTGTTTTATCGAAAAAGCAAATCCTTCTCTAAATGTTGAGGCATGAGCTTGTCGTTGTTTTTCACCAAAAAACCTTCTTTTTTCCAACTTTGCTTCCAATTCTTTAATTTTGTTCGGCTTTTGTCAAATTCTTATAGTAACTCCTCAACTAAGTTTTGAGCGTAGATTACAAAGGATCCCAACATTGATGATGATTCTTGTGCTTTCTACTTAGGGTTTCCTGTAGCCTATCAAATTAGTTCTTAGACTGTTCAACATAATCATGCATTGTTTTCTTGGACCTTCTAACAACTAACTTTACATAGGAATTATAATAATATTCACTTAAAGAGGGCATAGTTTCAGCAACTAGCTCAACTTTAGGAATTGGTTTGAAAATTAAAGAAGAAAAAGGAATATTGGTAGAAATTGGGGTCATTTATAATTTTAGAGAAATATCTTTCATAACCTGCATATGTAACAACCATAGTCAAAAATCCATGTAATAAAGTTAATAAATAAAAAATAAGAAACATGGTCATGGGACATGTATTCCAAGCTAAATTACGATGGTCACTTGTGATTAATTAATGGCTAGGGAAATTGGAAAAGGCAATGGCAAATGATTCGAAAAGGCATGAGGCATTTATTGGCATTTTATTTATGAAAATAATGGAAAATGGGAGAAAAGGAAGGTGAAAGGTCACAGGTTGCATGTGATGAGGAAAATGAAGGAAAATAATGGAAAATGAAGAAAATAGTGGCTTCATTGATAAAAAGGCTTCTGAACATTAGTTCATGGATTTTTGTCAGTTCAACCTCTTGTCAATTTTAGGTTAGAGCTCTCTCTTATATTCTCTCTCTCCCATACTCTTGGACACATAGAGTTTCCTTGGAGCACTCTTGGGGGAGTGTGGCGTACTTGGGATTTGGAGCAAGGAGGCAAAGGAAAAGCAGGAAAGTGCAAGAGGACAGCGGGATCAACGGGTTTTTCTTGCAGGTACCAAGTTGCATGTATGATTTCATTGCTAGTTTTAGCATGCATGGTGCATGCATTGCGCATGCATGTGGTTATGATATGTCATTGGCATGGAGGATTGCCTGGATTGAAAGTAGTTTTGCCTAGCCTTTCCCTTTCCTGGATAGCCATGGTGTTATGGGTTTCTTTCCTTTCGTTTTCTGGTTGGTTCTCACGCTCCTTATGGTTGTGCGTTGGGTTACCAGTTGCTGGAGCCTTGGTTGGAAAAATTCTCTAGAAGCCCTGTAACAGCTTGGGTTGAGTTACTAGTCCTAGAACCCTTGGTTGGACAAACACTCTAGATCCCTTGGTGGGTTGAGTTATTATTCTTAGAAGCCCTAGTTGGACAAACGCACTGGATCCCAGTAATAGTTGTGGGTTGAGCTACTAGTTGATCTGAAAATCACTTGTGAGTGATCTCAGTTACTTAATTAATGAAGGTATTACAGACTCATGTGCTGGTGTGTGTCTATGTTATCTTAGGCAATGGATCGATAAGATTGCAAAATACACAAACATTGGAAAACAGTAAGAAAAACACAGTAAGCAAAACAGAAACACAACAAATTAATAAGGAGTTCACCCAATCCTCCTGGGCTACGTCTCCGGTCTAGCTTTTAGTGGTGGCCTTCTTTATTGGGTCTGTAAACAGAGTTTTTATAATGAGTAGCTCAAATTGAGTCTCCTGGAACAGATGATGCTTAGTAGGGTGGTTCTTGGATTCCCCAAGCCATTAGAGTGCACAGACTCCCCCTTACTAAGTCTCGACCTCAACTGGTCTGAATGGGATGAGTCCAATTTGGTACTCAATTCCCGACAAATATCCTCACAGGGATTGCTTGAACCTCTAAAGCCTGGTTCTGTCTACTCGATGTTGCCTTAACTTTGTATGTCAGCTCGGCTCTCTATTCTCTACTTCTGTCTCACCGTTCCTTGTCCTGTCTCCTGTCCTGTCTCCTGACCTGTCTTTTGTCCTGTCTTCTGTGTTCTATTCTCTGTTCGTGGCTTAAAGCCAATTTGTCTCATGATTGTTCACTTCCTCTTCTGTCTCTTTGGATCGTCTATTGTTGTTCGCTTGGAATTCCCTGCCTCTGCGTCATCGCCATTGTGTAACGTCTCACAGGGAAGTGGCCACTTGTCCTTTCACAAACTTTGCTAGCTCTTCCTCAAACAGTTCGGTATTTCGGTTACTCTGTGTAGTGATTCATCCGCCAACTCAATGGTCAAATCAGACTTCCACCTTTTTGCGTCATGGCTTGATTTCTCCCGTCGAATCTGGTTCCCCATCGGGTGCAATCTCTGCCATTAGATCTGGGGCCTCCAGATCCTATGGTTATCGCTCTTATCGTGCGGTTGACTTGCTCGAATGTTAGCCCACGATGAGAGCGATTTTCTCTCTCATCTGTCGGACACACGTCAATTAATGTATGGAAACGTTCGGTCCTCTGACAAACCCGCTTACCGCCTGAAACGCCTCCGATATTCCATCAGTTTTTGAGCGCAGGAATTGCCTTTCAGTTTAGCACTTTTCCCATGGTTTTTGGCTTCCCTTGTGACCGAGCGCTTGGGGCTATTCCATTTCAAGGGGTTTTTCCCAGCGATGCGCAATTACTAGCGCTAATCGCACATCAGAAACGGCCTATGTTTTCTGATTGGGACTTCCTAACTACTAGTTTGCACCACTGCGCAGTCCCCATGGGCCTCAGTCAACGCGCTTTGACTGAGGCCCTCGCCATTCCTTGCTGGCTACAAACTGCCACTGTCCAGAGATCCTTCCTGATAGCTCATTGTTCACAAGTCTTTGAAGTCTATCATGATTTGATACAGTCATAGAACTCTAATAATTTTCATGGATCCAATTCGGATCACGACCTTCCCACTGAAAAAGATTTTGGACCACCAAAAGTTGGTTTTCAAGCATCGACTAAGTGAGGGTACAATTGTCTCACTTGTCCAATCTCTATCCATTTTGCACTGCTCGACTTTGAACCCCTGAGTCCAATTCTGAGATACTCAACATCTCCCCTGCGTGTCGTTCTCACCTTCTTGTCTAGAACTATGACTTCTTGCAATTCATTGAGATATTCAGGTAACAGGTCATCAATAAAAGGAAATTGACTCTGCTCTTCAGGATCCTCAATTAGTGAAGATTCAAACAATCTCAAGCAATCTGCATTTACGACTGAGTAGATGTGCATGTAAGCTGGTAGATCAAGGCGAAAAGCATTCTCACCAATCTTCTCAAGTATCCTTAAAGGTCCATACCTGATAGGCTTTAGCTTTTTACCATCACCTTGCATCCTATCCTTGATGATATACAGCCAGACTTGGTCACCAACTTGGAAACTATGCTCCATCCGATGCTTGACATGCCTTGCCTTGTATTTGGTTTGGTTCTTTTCCAGTTGTTCCTATACCGCCTAGTGGATCTCTTGGATCTGTTCAATGAACCTAGTTGCCCTGTCCACATCACTGTGTCCCTCAACTTTGTGGTCTTTACCAAAGACAAAATCCAAAGGAGACCTTGGTGTGAAAACAAAACAAGTCTCAAAAGGAGATCTCTGTGTAGAAGAATGTTTTGCTTGGTTGTAAGCATGTTGCACATAACACAAATGTTCATCCCAAAGCTTAGGATGCTTGCTGCAATATCCCCGGAGTAACTAGATCACTGTCTTGTTGACTACTTCTGTCTGGCCATCGGTTTGTGGATGGAAAGTTGTGCTTTTCTTCAGATTGGTGTCCATCAATTCCCACAGACTCGACCAAAACTTCCCCACAAATCGGGTGTCTCAATCAGATACAATGGAAGTGGGTAATCCAAAATGAACCCATACATGTTGAAAGAACAGTTTTGCAGTTTGTTCAGTTGTAATCTGTTTATTACAAGGTATCAAAATACACATTTTTCTAAATCTATCCACAACAACATACAGATAATCGTGACCTTTCCTAGATTTCGGCAGTCCTCCAACAAAATCCATGGAAACACTTTCCCAAAGGTGAGAAGGAACTCGTAATGGAGTGTACAAGCCTAGTTTTCTATTGTTGGGCTTGCTTTTAGCACACATAGTACACCCTCTTACATATCTAGAAATTGTCTCGTTCATTTTTGGCCAATAACAAAATCTTTGCTGTTGTGCAATTGTTTTACTTACCCCAAAGTGACCTAATATTAGAGAAGTGTGTGCTTCTTGAATTATCTTTACTCTTTTAGTTTGTGGAACGCATAGCTTCCCACAATGATATAGGAGTCGGTCCTTTACATGATAATCCAATTCTTCTACTCGTTTGCCTTGACTTAAAGTTGCATATACATTTTTAAAGTCTATATCTTGAGCATATTGTTCAATGTAACTCTCATGTAACACAGAATTATGCTTAAGTATAGTAGATGCATTTATAATGGGTCTAGATAACATATCTGCAACTTTATTGTGTA
>APFE030265322.1:37897-78747 GCA_000404065.3 Pinus taeda | reverse complement strand
TATATATATATATATAAGATAGATTTTTTTGAGATTTTCTACTTTTTTGACTCACCTGAATGTCCTGCTAGTTTATTATACGTTTAACATCATAAATATATCTATTAAGTAAAGAAACATGAAAAACAATGTGTACACGAATATGACTGGGTAAAACAATCTCGTATGCCACAAGCCTGATTCAAGCTAAAATTTGAAAAGGATCGTAGAATCGGGGTACTAGCTTAGCACATCCGGTCCATTGCAAGGTGATTTTGTTTGCTTTAACTCATATGTACATGTGCTCCCCTACTCGAAACTCTCGGAAGCTCCTTTTCTGATCAACAAAGTTCTTTTGCCGATCTTGAGAAACCTTTAAAATAATTTGTACACTTTTCACCATGTTTTCCATCTCTTCCAGCATATCTGGTCCCAACATTAGTTTGTCTTTTGGGCCATTCCAACTCAAAGGAGTCCTGCTCTTACACCCATATAATACTTCAAATGGGCTCATCTATGATGATGTATGGTACTTATTGTTCTAGGAAAATTCTACTAGGTGCAATTAGTCCTCCCACTTAGATGGTTGTTGCATCACATAGGCACTCAACATGTCTTCAACAACTTGATTTATTGTTTATGTCTGCCCATCTATCTCAAGATGATATGCAGTACTGAAATGTAGTTGAGTGCCCAAACACTCAAACAGAGCCTTCCAAAAAGTTGACATAAATTTTAAATCTCGGTCAGAGATGATCATCTTGGGTAAGCCATGCAACTTAAAATTATTTTGTATAAAAATGTTAGTAATCTGTACTGCTTTATAAGTTGATTGTACAGGTATGAAATGAGCATATTTTCTCAACTTAACTACTACCACCATGATAGTGTCGTTTAATTTTTTCAATTTAGTTAGTCCAATAATGAAATCAATAGATATTGACTCCCACTTCCATTCTGGAATAGGTAGTGGGTGAAGCACCCCCGCTCGATGCTGGTGCATTGCTTTTACTTGATGGCATTCCAAACAGCGTCCTAAATATTCTTCTACTTCCTTCTTCATACCAGGCCAAAATAATTCCTTTCGAAGGGTAGAAATCATTTTCTACTATCATGGGTGTCTTGTGTAAGGGATTTTATGATATTCATCTAAGATTAAATATTTAAGCAATTTTTGGTTAGGTACATATAGTCCTTTTCTATAAATTAGCAACTCATTTGGAGTAAATTCATACCTCATTTGTTGTTCATGGTTGTTTTCCACTTTTTCTTGCTACCACAAATGTTTATATACCACATCTTGTGTGGTTGTGTCATGAATCTGCTCATGGAAGGTAGTGAGGGACTCATTAAAAGAGGTTTCATATAAGAAATTTACCTTATGGCTTAGAGCAACTGCAACCCGGTTTTCTACTCGCTTCAAGTGCCTGATTTCAAAATCAAGTTCGCGTAGGAAGTCAACCCAACAAGCTTGCCTAGCTTTTAATGTGCGTTGTTTGACATAGCTTGTCATTCTGTGATGATATGTTAAAAGCATAAATTTCTTGCCAAACAAGTAGTGTCCCGACATTTTCAAGGCATGAATTATTTCTGTTAACTCCAAGTCATACACAGAATACTTTTTTTCATATTCCTTGAGCTTTCTTTACTCATAGGCTATAGCCCTACCCTCTTGCATTAGTACACCACCTACCCGCTCCTTGCTAGAATCCGTACATAATAAATATTCCTTACTAGGATTAGCAATACTCAAAGTTGGGGTAGTGGTGAGTAGATACTTAAGTTGGTCAAAACTCCTTTGATAGTCAGGGGTCCACCTAAAGGCTCTTCCTTTCTTTTGTAGAGAGGTAATAGGGTATGCTACCCTAGAAAAACCTTCCACAAATCGCCTATAATATCCAGCTAGACCCATGAGTGATCTTATGTCCACCACATCCTTCGGTACTAGCCACTCCGTAATGGTTTTTACTTTCTATGGATCTACCGTGATTCCCTCCTGTTGGGTTGTGTTATATTCTTTCCACATAGTTAACAGAGGGTTTGAGGGCTACCTGTAACCCCACTTTCTGGGGTCCAGGGAGCGCCCCGGAAAATTTTGGTTTTGGACCCTATGTTAGGTTGGGCGGACCCACCTATGGTTTTGTGCATGATTTCGCACATGTTTTTTGGACGCGATGGTTTTCGGTCCATGGTATTGGATATGCTTCGGCATGTATAAATATGTATTGTAACATTGAAAGGAGTATAATGAAAAATCAAGTTGGTAGTCTCGGTTTTGAGATCCAGTGGGAAATCTCTGTGTATATGTGTTTTATGTGTTATGCTCTCGCATTTTTATTTTTCCTGTGATTTAGAATTCGTGTGCAGGTAATTTCTGTACGGGGTTAAAACCTACAATTTCAGACCTTGCACCAGTGAATCCTTTCAAATCCACAAGATGATCGATATTCCTATTGGGGTTTGTACAAAAAATTGGAAAAATGCAACCTTGCCAAAAACAAAATTTTCTCGTAGCTCACTAATGTATACACTTCGGGGGAAAACTTCCATGTTGTCCTCGTCAGATTCTACCAAGAACCGATTTATGGAGCTAAGATCTGGTCTTAAATCTACCAGATACGAAGGAAAGCTAAATAATCTCCTATATATTCTATTTCTAACCCCATATCCATATCCCTCCATTGATCCTTTGTCCTTGTTTCCTTTTCTTCATCCATATATATCGTGCAGGTATTGAATGGATAGATTTGTGGAGGCTTCAACTTCACTGTTTGTTTATGCAATTAATAGGGCCAATTGTTGTGAGCACTGCTCCCATGGAGGATAAACCCCAAATCCGGGCCAACATGAGAACAAACAATAAAAAATTTCTCCGATCTACCTCTTTGATGGTCACCTTCACTAGATTCTCTCACGAGGATCCTCCTCTTTTCAATTCCAATCATCAGAATACCAGTCGAGAATTTCCGCCATGCATATTTTGGAAAAGTGAGAGCTCCCTTCGTGAAATCACCAAGACTATTTGCATCATCTTTAATATGGAAATCATACTTGGGCGAGCCCAAACAATGGAGGCTTCCACAAGGTTGAGCCCCCCTATTTCATTTTTCTCCTTTGACACATAACGCCGAAAAACTAGTCGAATATCCGCTGGAAAAGACACACAATGGCCACATAAAAACTGTGATAAAAACAGGGCACAAATTACCCTTGCCCTGAGATGTTGAGAGGACCAATATAAAAGTAGACAACGATGGTGGTTCCATGATCATCGCAACAAGATGATAAAACCCTAATGCCCACGTTTTCCATCTTCCTCCCCTTTTCAACTTTTCAAAATTCGTTGTATGGAATTAGGTTATTCACCTCGAATGGAAAGTTCATCCTCCAAGAAACCTTTGACATGTTATAATTAGAAACATCTAAGTGGAACCCATTACTTTGCAATGTTTGATTGACCATAAAATATTGTGAGCATTTTAATCACAAATATATAAGGTCTTTTAAAAAGGACTATTGGATAATTTTTTCTAGTTTTGATTTTAGCCCCTTCGGGATCATGTAGGCACTTCTTGATAACTAGGGTATAATCCTTATTCTTCATACTAAGTAAATTGTTATGGAAATAATTTAGAAAATCTATATCCAGAAGAATTTCAGGAGAATTAATTTTATAGATAGACCTAAGAACTTCTAGCTTCTAGGAAGAAATTGCATTTTTATCATGGTCAACAATGGAGCAAGTGTGAACATGAAATGGAGAAATAATCCAACTTACCATGTCATGATAAGGGAACATGGTTGGCCTAGTAGAAATTTTATGCATTTTGGTCCTTTTGATTGCTTCATATTCCACAAATTTATTGTATGAGTTATCATTTGACTTTTCATGGTCATTCCTTCAATGTTTAAAAAAAAAACATTGACTTCTTCCCATGAAACAGAGACTACATCTCCAGTCGTGTATGTTGTGTCTGAGATAAATAGTGAATTGGGATTTCTTTCCTCGAGCGCTAGAACTTTTGTTGCTTTCATCTTCATTTTAATGTTCTGAACTTTGGGCCTTGAAGATTGAGTTTTACCTTTATTTCCCATTGTTTCATTTGTAAGCAATCAAATAAGAATGATAAGATATACAAATTTCAAACAAATGAAAAGTTGAATTCAAATAGAAAAATGGGTTAAATACTAACCAACATAACTTAAATTCTTGAATAACTTATTACTCTTTGATGAAAAATGGAGGAATTGAGCACAAAGAGCAAAGGAGGATTTAGATTGTAAAAACTCAATTTACTGGACTATAATTGTTCTTGGAATAATAAAAGGGTAACCTTTTTGAAAATCTCATAGTGTAATAGTTTCTTATAAGAGTAAATATGTAATTTTTTGAAATTTTCACAGAGTTAATAACCTGTAAACGTGTGAACTGAAACCATTAAAGATCAATAAATGCAACAATAAATTTTGAATCATTTGTCATATCAATGGCGAAGTACGTGATCAGGAGTTCGAAAGGTCAAGGTGTTTATTAGGTTGATGTTTAAAACAAGTACCAAGTAGTTGAGTTCTCATTAGCATGAGTATCGAGTTTTATTGAAAAACTTAACAAACAAAAAGAAAAAAAAAAAAAACAAAAAAAAAAAAAGGTGAAAGAAATGAATTGAAATTGAATACTTGGAGGGTCAGGATGATCGAGACTAAGGAGGTCAGGATGATTAGGACTCAGGAGGTCAGGAGTAAAGAAAGTTGGGATGATCGAGTAACAAAGTTTTAGTGCATGTACCAAATTTTGACCCTTCCAACCTGAAAGCATATTTAAACTAAGGAAATAATTCTTTTACTACTCTAGTATTTTGGGCAGTCCTTTTTAGCAATATGAAAATAAAACATAAAAAATTATAAAGGGTGCATATTTTTTTAGATTTAAAAAAAGAATGAGGGATTTTTATAGACCTAACAAAAAATTGCGAAACACTGGGAGAAATAGTTATCTTTGCCACTAAATATTTAAAATTCAAATAAATCTAAAACTTTAGAAATTTTATCTAAAATTAATATGTTTCTAAACATGTCTGGTATTTAGAAAATAAGATGAGAAGTCAAGTGAAGTACTCATAACATGTCTAAAATTTTAGAGAAGAGCCAAATGATGAAGTTCAAATTGTTTTCAAACATAAATTCAATCAATTTTGAACTTTTGATATTGAGTTTTGAACATTAATACTCTCAAAACAAATTGCTTCATGTTTTCCTCATCTCTCATTTACCCACCATTTCTCCGTCCCCTGCACGCATCCATGACCCCAATGAAGATGCCTTAGTATCATAGAAGAATTGACCCGCTGCCAACAAGCGTCCATTGCTCCAATGAGTTTCCTAATACTTCCCACATTTTGTTTCGAAATGCTTTCAACTCCTTAATAATTTGATATCCTTTTGGTACTGAATATGTGTATTGCTTTCACAACTTTTTTGGATATCTAAGAAGTGGGATGATATGAGAGTTATTTTAATTAGCAAAATTTTTTATGCATTACTAATTCTAACTTGGTATTTTCTTATTCATCATCAATAAAATAAAGTGCTATTTTATGTGAAAGTGAGCGGAGCTCTCCTTAAAATACATGTCAAGTATTCTCTTCACTGATGAAAACTTTTAGTAAATAAAGTAATTTCAAGCATAGAAGATTGAATATAATTAAATATTGATTTTCCCTAAACATCTTGATCTGTTTGAATAATAACATTATAATGATAAATATACATTTCTTGACAAGTGTAACCTTTGTTGAGATTATACTACAAAAATAAATTAAAAGAAAATCATTTGTACAAAGAAAAATCATAAAAGTATTTACAAAGAAGAAAATAAAATTTCAAGGAAACCAACTTCTTTAGTAAATGGTGTTTTGTTTACATATGGTCCAATGATATTTAGGAAAAAAATCTCTTCAAATTTGGTCATTCATAGGAATATTGTGAATCTTGCCTCGAATGTTTATAAAACGTAAGTTGAAGGACCAAGCTTTGAAGATATTTTGAAAGGGTTGAGCCATAAATGTTGGAATTTGGAAGGTATTATTTTTCCTCATGGCTCTTATCCCATTTGAGAACTAAATCACTACTATTAAAATCCCTATCAGTGATTGAACGTTTATCAAACCATCTTTTAATGATTTGTTGAAATTCATGGAATTTGGATTTAGTTTTTTGTCTTTCCTTCTCTAGTTCCAGTAAGGTATAAATTCTAACATCCATGTCTTTGATTGAATTTTGACTTACAACCTAAGCTAATTGCATGGATGGTAGGAAAATGTTCAGTGGGAGGATGGCTTCCTTACCATAGAGAAGGAAGTATGGGGAATTCCCTAATGCTCTCTTTGGAGTAACTTTGCCAACCCACAAAGCATTGGGGAGTTGATTATGCCAATTTCTTTGATGATTTTGAACAATTTTCTTTAATCTTTGGATTCAGTTCTTGTTGGTTGACTTTGCTAATCCTTAGGCTTACCTCACATGCTACCTTGTCACCTGCCACAAACAGCCCACATATTTCCTTTAACTCCTCATTCGTGAGAAAAATATCTTTGAATATATGAGATTGTCCTTGTAATCCACATCATCCTCTCACAAAGGCATAGTTCTAATTCTAACATATAACCAAAATAACAATTAAAGGTTCAAAAAGTGCAAAAAGACCTTTCGAAGAAAACTTAAAACACCTTCCCAACCCTCCTAAAAATAAACCAAGAGCGAGCTCATTCTTTGCATCGAGATGCACTCTCCAGTGTAGTATGGTAGAGATTGTTCAATCCAATTTGAAGATAGTCTTGTTGGAGACAACATTGAAGATTTCTTTTTGAAGACTCTTGAAGCAAGGGCTAGTGATGTTTTGAAGAAGCATTTGAAGAATTGATTGAAAGTTTTATTAACGACCTGAGAAATTTTGTAGCATATCTAGAATTATTGAAAAACCCTTGAAGACTAGCGTACATATATAGTAAAGGGTTATTGACTTGTGAAGTGTTCTTGAATATTTGGAACATACCTTAGAGGAGGCTTCATTGTCTTGGAAAATTCTTGGGACAACTTATTGAAGACATCTTGGAGACATTTTTTAAGACCATGATGCATTGTTAAAGACATCATGAGATAACCTTGGAGAAATTGTTTGGGTAACATGAAGAGTTGTGGAGACACCTTCATGAGAAGACAAAGTTGTCATTGATGAGGTAGGTGCCTTGGAGATCGTTTGTGGGCAGTGCTGATTGAAGATATTGTCAGGGCTCATTGAAAAATATATTGGGAGCCATGAAGAATCATTAAACTTATCTTGACGAATTGAAGTCATGGGTTGGAGCCCTAGAGGATAGGAGTCTTCAAGAAGAACAGGTTGGAGCATGTACTAGAGATAGGGTTGGAGCCCTAGAGGTTGGTGCCTTAAAGTGACAATGTTGGAGCCTTGGGAAGATAGGGTTGGAGCCCTAGAGGTTGGATCTTCATGAAGTCCAAGTCGATGCTTGGCAAAGTACATGTTGGAGCCTAGTGGATTGGAGATTGATGTCTTCATATAGGGTTGGAGCCCTAATTATTATTGTAATTGATCATTGTTCAGTTTGCGTTCTAATTATAAGTGATCTTAACTGGTAAAAATAACAATTGAAAAGAAATATTGATTCACTTCCCCTAAGTATTTCCAACATAGATTCACTACCTTTCTCCTCAAGGGAATATCTTCCAGATGAAAGATAAGAAATACGCTCCGTGCTCACAAAGAAAACTCATGCTTCAAACCCAGAAGATGAAACACTCAACCCTTTCAACTCTTGACAACAATTAAGAATATGCTTAAAAAAATTTACATTAAACTCTTTTGAATAATTTGGCCAGGTGTCGAACACACTAAATTTTTGTTGCTTGCACAACAATGACTTTGAAATGGTTGCTCTAAAAGATATGTTCCGACACTGTCATGACCCTCACGGGATAATGAAAACGGCCTTGCAAAAAGCAGTTGCCATCCTGTAAAAACCATGACCTCTATCATGGAATTACGTGCATTTGGGTGGATTCTCCTTTTGCAACTCTCTCAAAAGAAATTTCAACTTGGCCTCCACCATGTGTTACCAATGTGATGACACATCCCTCAATTGATGGCCACTATGAATTACTTTGGTCGTTAGCATCCCCCCATCAAAGAAACATACTACTCCACAATGAAATTGGACGTTCTTAACTAATTTGGTCCCTGTACAAATCATAGAATAATTATTAGACAAACTACAAATTTACAGAACTTTTTTTAGCATTTTGCAATAGAGATTTTGTAGAACAGATAATGCCCTAGACAAATTTCTCCAACAAATAGAATAATTTGATCTTGCTTTCTCCAGGAATAATTTTCTTTTGACACCTCCAAAATAAACCCTTGGGCAATATGCAATAAACCCTTAGGCTGGTAGGAGGACCAACTCTGATACCACTGTAATGTTCAATTTAATTTTTACAGAAATTGCTTCAAAAATTTAGTCGTTAGTTTAAATAAACCATGAGCACAATTTTGAACCACAAAATCAACATCAAACTGAAAATAAATTATGTAATTGAAGAATAAACAAGACAAATATGCAAAACTCAGCGTTATTTTATTAAATAGAGAGTACATATAAAACTAGTAATGGCTGAGAGAATGGCCGCAAAAGAAATCTACTCCAATGCTGCAGGAGCCCTCCACCAAAACTGAACTGAAATGTCACTTCTAAGCTCTCATATGAATATTGGATGAATTCACCAAGGGGAGATGGGTACTTGCCCAATCTCGCTGAATCACCCGAGGGTTTCCGTCCTGGGGCTACCAAGGAAGTAGAGAATTGGGTTCTCAACCTCTCATACGAGAATAAATATAAAATCCAAGATGTCTTCTAATTCCCGCCTCCTCCTCTTTTTATAGCTCCGATGGACCCCTCTAGAAGCTCCTATTTTATTATTATTTTAATCATTGAGCACATTTCCCTTAATTAAAATATTATTTTTTAATGCGGGAAAATGGTAAATTGGGCATCATGCCTCCTCATGCCACTGAAAATCACTTCTAATTATCCCATTCTGTAGATCTTCTCATTCTAGTTCCAATGCGCTATTACACTAAGGTGTTTTGCCAAGTGTTCCTCCTGAAATGCCACCTTAAGCGTAATTAATTGAGTCAGACCCACTAATAACTCTGTTTTTTGAAAGTTGTCAGAATGCAATGGAATGAAAGGAAAACTATGCAGATGATGGAATATACCAAACGAATGTCATCGGACCACATAAAAACTCCTCAAAACCCCATGAAACATCTCCAAAAGCCCTTGGGCTTGCTGAGGAAGTAAACCTACACTTGTGACCCATCTGCCTCCAACCCTGAAAGTCCATCCATAAGGAACACCAGAAAAAAAGGAACATCACATCCAATTCCCTTTATTTTTCTATTTACAATATTTACATGGATTTACCTAATCCTAAAGATTAGGTGTCAACATTAATCAACTGCAAAACTCGAAGAAAAAAAACCCTTCAGGGTGAAAGGAAAACTAGCTCTAATACCACTATAATATCCTTTTGTTATTTAATTAAAAATTTCCAGAAATGTTATTACATACTTTTTCGAGAGGATTTAACAAGAAATTCATAGAGCTCGTGGACAATAAACTACAAAATCTAGCTACTTTATTTATTTAATTTTGAGAAGGAAATTACATCAAATTTAATATGAAACCTAACAGATAGATAAGCAGGAATAAACTGGTCTTCTTCAAAATCCTTCTTTAGCTTGACTCCTTATCTGAAATGTATAGTGCTTCAACCTTCTAACAATTGCTCCAAAATCTCAACCTTCCTTGCTAAGCACCACTAAAGAAATTGAAGTGGTTCTTCCTCATGACTAGCTAGGGTGGAATCTTTCACCACCAAAACTAATCACCAACAACTAGGGTGTATCTCTCAACACCGAAACTGGGAATACAAGGGTTTTCCCGTAACACGGTAAGCTACTAAAGTTGACAAATCCAACTCACAATAATCCAAATATTCATGTCCTCAAATGATACCTTGACTTCCTTTTATTGTGATGGTTGTGAGAATACCATGGGTCTTCTGAAAACCATGAGTTATTTTCCTTCTTTTAATAAAATGACATTTTTATAAGGTTTATTCTTTAATTTATTTTTGATTTACTTAATAATCACTTTTATTAATTTAATTACTCAATATCACCTTAGAGATGACATTAAATAATTAAATTCGTTAGTTGGTTTTTTGTTCTAGAAAAGGGACATTACACGATGTTTATAATCAAATAAATGAATTAAGAAAATCACTTAAAACATGTTGTACAACATGTGCTCCGTAGACTTTCCTTAGGGATGCAATTAGATAGATCTTCTCTGGTGAAAAAATTCAACCCTTATATGTTTCCATTCCAAATCGAAGTCTTTAGGCACACTCTTCTTTCCTTTTTGTGCCCATAGATGTTAACTATCAATGACCTCAAGTCCAACTCCTCCACTTCTAATTCAATTTTAATTCTAGACTAAATTATTATCGATGCAGAGGCCACTAGAGCCAGATCCCATCCAATCACTAAATCTCCTAACATCCATTAACATCTAGAGGACAAAAAGACCAATTCCTTAGGAGCGACAAAAGAATCCAATATTCTTGCTACCTAAATACATAGCCTTCTAAATGAAAACAATTTCAACTTTATAGAACCTAGACAATCTTTTAAGGGCTAGTCATTTTTGAGCACCCCTAACCCCTCTTCTATTAAAAGATAACAATATCATGAGGGGACCCTTGGACATGGTTTTTCAATTCTAGGCACCCTGTGAATGAATTCATACTTATATTCTCTTACCCCCCACTTGCCTATTGTTTAGTAAGGGAGATATGGGAATTCCTATCAATGCCCAAAACTTGATTTACTTTCAAAGCCAAATCCTCCACCACTCCCATCCCTTCTTTCACCTTAGATTTAGACAATAAGGCATAATTAATCGAGCATGAAGCCTTCCTTTTAGAAGATTTTTGGCTATCCAAAGTCTCAAAGGTAGGACCCAATGGATCTATGAAACTCTTCACCTTGTTTAACCCTAACGAGGAGATCTATTTCAAAGAAAGACTCCTATAATCTTCAAAAAATGTAGTAGATAACTTCAAAGACATGGATGAATATGACATTTCAACCTCCATCTTTTCATCTTGATCATTCCAATCTCCCATGAAAGGATGATTTGGGATAAGGCAACAAAATCAGACCCATTAATAACTCTGTTCTTTCAAAGTTGTCAGAATGCAATGGAACGAAAGGAAAACTATGTAGATGATGGAATATACCAAGTGAATGCCATCAGACCACATAAAAACTCCTCAAAGCCCCATGAAACATCTCCAAAATCCCTTGGGCTCACTGAGGAAGTAAACCTACACTTGTGACCCATCTGCCTCCAACCCTGAAAGTCCATCCATAAGGAACACCAGAAAAAAGGAATATCACATCCAATTCCCTTTATTTTTCTATTTACATGGATTTACCTAATCCCAAAGGCGTCAAAATTAATCAACAACAAAACTCGAAAAAAATAAGCCCTTCAGGGTGGAAGGAAAACTAGCTCTAATACCACTATAATATCCTTTTGTTATTTAATTAAAAATTTCAAGAAATGTTATTACATAATTTTTCGAGAGGATTTAACAAGAAATTCATAGAGCTCGTGGACAATAAACTACAAAATCTAGCTACTTTACTTATTTAACTTTGAGAAGGAAATTACATCAAATTTAATATGAAACCTAACAGATAGATAAGCAGGAATAAATTGGTCTTCTTCAAAATCCTTCTCTGGCTAGACTCCTTATCTGAAATGTATGGTGCTTCAACCTTCTAACAATTGATCCAAAATCTCACCCTTTCTTGCTAAGCACCACTGAAGAACTTGAAGTGGTTCTTCCTCTTGACTAGATAGGGTGGAATCTTTCACCACCAAAACTAATCACCAACAACTAGGGTGTATCTCTCAACACTGAAACTGGGAACTATACAAGGGTTTTCCCATAACACGGTAAGCTACTAAAGTTGCCAAATTCAACTCACAATAATCCAAATATTCATGTCCTCAAATGATACTTGGCTTCATTTTATTGTGATGGTTGTGAGAATACCATGGGTCTTCTGAAAACCATGAGTTATTTTCCTTCTTTTAATAAAGTGACTTTTTTTATAGGGTTTATGCTTTAATTTATTTTTGATTTACTTAATAATCAGTTTAACTAATTTAATTACTCAATATCACCTCAGAGATGACATTAAATAATTAAATTCGTTAGTTGGTTTTTTGTTCTCGAAAAGGGACATTACATGATGTTTATAATCAAATAAATGAATTAGAAAAATCACTTAAAACATGTTGTATAACACGTGCTCCCTAGACTTTCCTTAGGGATGCAATTAGATTTAGATCCTCTTTGGCGAAAAAATTCAACCCTTATATGTTTCCATTCAAAATCAAAGTCTTTAGGCACATTCTTTTTTCCTCGTTGTGCCCATAGATGTTAACTATCAATGACCTCAAGTCCAACTCCTCCACTTCTAATTCAATTTTAATTCCAGACTAAATTGTTGTTGATGTAGAGGCCACTAGAGCTAGATCCCATCCAATCACTAAATCTCCTAACATCCATTAACATCTAGAGGACAAAAAGACCAATTCTTTAGGAGCAACAAAACGATCCAATATCCTTGCTACATAAATACATAGTCTTCTAAATGAAAACAATTTCAACTTTATAGAACCTAGACAATCTTTTAAGGGCTAGTCATTTTGGAGCACCCCTAACCCCTCTTCTATTAAAAGATAACAATATCATGAGGGGACCCTTGACGAGGTTTTTCAATTCTAGGCGTCATAATGGTTTCCTACTTATATTTTCTTACCCTCCCCCTTGCTTATTGTTTAGTAAGGGAGATATGGGAATTCCTATCAATGCCCAAAACGTGATTTACTTCCAAAGCCAAATCCTCCACCACTCCCATCCCTTCTTTCACCTTAGATTTAGATATTAAGGCATAATTAATTGAGCATGAAGCCTTCCTTTTAGAAGATTTTTGGCTATCCAAAGTGTCAAAAGTAGACCCCAATGGATCTATGGAACTCTTCACCTCCTTTAACCCTAACAAGGAGATCTATTTCAAAGAAAGACTCCTATAATCTTAAAAAAATGTAGTAGACAACTTCAAAGACATAGATGAATATGACATTTCAACCTCCATCTTTTCATCTTGATCATTCCAATCTCCCATCAAAGGATGATTTGGGATAAGGCAACAAAATCTTTGATTGGGTCAGAAAGTCAAAGCAATGAGGAAGCCCTAATTATATAATTCTTCTCAAGTTCACCTTGAGAAGGAAGTTGATCTATAAAATGTTGTGTATATTCCACTAGAACAATTTGTCGTAATAGATTTGATAAAATAATTGAAATCTATATTATGTGGGTTAATTATCCTTCATATTTCATATTTCTCAATAGTTGATTTTCTGCTTAAAGAATGAACTAGTTTAAATGTGAAAAATAAGGAACACAAAAAAATACTCACATGATCTACAATAACACAAGTTTTACCTGGGAAACCCTTATGGGAGAAAACCAAATTAGAAGGTGAGGTTGTTTTGTTCTCTTTTCTTTGGTATGGAAATGCACAAATATAAAGGAGGCGACGCTCTCTATGGAGTTACGCAAAACATGTAGCCTCTAAGGCTATTATAGAACTTTAACTGTGTCTATTTTGCTCTTTAACTTCCCACTCCTATTTTTTCTTCTCGACTATGGAATAGAACATAATAACATAGAATGGAACCTCTACTCTTCCTAACAACCCAATATTTAACATAACATGATAGCCAATTAAAGCCATTGAATCACCTCCTTGAAGTCCTCGTTTTATATGTATGCCTCTCAACATGCATCATGGGCGAAAGGCTCCACGTGCATCATAGTTCCTATGGCTATACTTTTTGATGTGGGTGGCCTTGAAAACATGTCTACCAACCCATTTGTGTTGCCCTTCTTATGCTTGATGAGTAGATGGAACTATTGTAAGAACAATATCCACTTGCAGTATATGGGTTGTTGTAGCTCACTTTGGGCTTGCAAATACTATAACAATTGGTGATTTATGTGGACGATGATCTCCTTACACATTAAATAATATTTCCACTTTTTAACAACTTGCACTAGGGCATAGAGCTCCTTGTCATAGGTAGAGTAGTTAAGAAGTACCCCATGAAATACCTTAGAATGATAACATATAGGCCTTCCTCCTTACATCAAGACCTCTCACATGGAATACCCACTTGCATCTATCTCCACTTCAGAGGGATTTTGCAAGTTTGGTAACGTGAGAATTACTACTTGGTTATTTTTTCTTTTAAGCTCATCAAAAGCATTATGTTGATTCTTCTCCCACTATAAACTCTTATTGCTTAGTGTTATGGCATGGAGTGGTGAAACTACCATTGGAAATGAAACTATAAAAAATCACATGTACTATGTTACGTCAACAAAACTCCTAACTTTAGAGACATATTTAGGAGCTAGTCACTTCATGATGACCTCCATCTTTGCAAGATCTATCTTAAGCTCCCCTTCACCAATTGCATATGCGAATACACCAAAGACTACCTGGAAAACTGATATCTCTTAGGATTAGCCAAGAGTTGTTGTTTCTTCAAATCTCTCGCACCTATATAAGATGTGAGATATGCTCGTCCCATGTAGCACTATAAACTAGTATACCATCTAGATAGACTATAACAGAGGAATCTAGATATGGGAATAATATATCATTCATTAGTCTCATGGATGTAATTGGTGCATTACATAAACCAAATGGCATGACCAACTATTCATACAAACCTTGCCTAATTTTGAAGGTGATCTTTTGAGTATCTTCTTCTTTGACTCGAACCTATTGGTATCGTGATTTTATATGTAGCTTAGTGAAGTATTTTGCATGTTGCAATTGATCTAAAAGATCATTGAGCTTAGACATAAGGTATTGATTCTTTAGCATATTCTTGTTTAATGTTATGTAATTGATGTACATTTTCCTTAGTTGAATCACACCCTACTCTAACAACTATTGCAACTGCTTCTTCACTTAATTTGCTTATAGAACAAACTATCTATATGACCCCATATTTGACAATGGAGAGTCAAGCAAAAATTATATTTCATGATCCACTTCCCTCTTGGGTGGTATCCCTTTAGGCTCTTGGAAAACACCTCTATATGTTAGTAGAGAATCCTCCAATTGATGCTTCTCTTCAATACACCTTGCTAGGGACACTTTTGCTCTTATTGACTCATAACGAGACTATTTTTTTCTCAAGAAATAATAAAGCATATTTCTAACTAGAATGATTGGCTTTTTAGATTGGTTGGCACTTACCAGTGAAATCCTTGACTTGCCTTTATGCACACTAATGAAGAAGTATCTTCCATCCTTGATGAAATCACACTGGTTAGTTCTCCGCATGAAGGCTACACCCCTCATATACATGTAGGGATTTCCAAACACTTCTCCACATACATCAAGTGATAGTATGTCCAATTCCACTACATCAACAAAATAAAACCTATAATAAATTTAATATTGCACTATTTTGTTACCTTGATCTTTGCATCCTTGTTTACCCATCCCTATGGATATGGGCTAGGATGATTGTGAATCTCCATTCCAAGCTTGTTGACTAGATCCACTGTTATGTGATTAGGTCTTGAACCAAAGTCGAACATAACATATAACTTGGTATTTTTGACCTAGATCTTGTTGTGGAAGAGTTTGGTCATCTTTTTTTTCCTGGTGATGAAGGCTACTTATGTTCACCCTCGTATGTATTGATGTGCAAACAATCTTCTCATCCACAATGGAGTTACTTTCAACTTGATTGATTAAATCAGTGGCCAAGATATTCTATTTTTTGCATCCTTCTTGCAGTTCCTCAGATTCAACTCTACATGTAGTTTCCAACACTTTTCCTTAGTACAAATATCGATATTACAATGGTTACAATGGTTACAATGGTGTGCAATGGTTGTTGACATCTTATCCTTTCCCCTCTTTCCACTTCTCCCCCTCCTTGGAAGGTTCTTGGTGCTCTTTCTACTTGGAACCAGTACTACCTCATTCATTGCCCTTGGATTAGAAAGCATCACTCTCTTTGATATATGTTTATGTAAACTCCTCATATCTTTGAGGAGTACATTTGGGTTCTAGGGATAGATACCTGATCCGAATTGGATCCATGACGAAAAATTAGAGAACCATGACTGTATCAAATTAGGACAAAACTTTGAATTCAAATAGCACAGAGCGATTAGAAAAACCTCTGAATAGTGGCAGTTGGCAGCCAACGTGGAACGATGATCACCTCGGTCAAAGTGCGCTAATTGAGGCCCATGGAGACAGCGCATGAGGTGAAACTAGCACCTGGGAAGCCCGAATTGGGAAAAGGAGGCAATTTCTAATGCGAGATTAGTGCTTAGCACTAATCGCACATTGCTGGGCAAAACCCCTCAAGAAGGAAGGGCCCCGAAGCGCTCAGTCACATGGAAGCTGGGAAAACTGTGGGGAAAGCGCTAAAGGCTAAAAGCGGGACCCGTGCTCCAAAATCGACGGTATTTATCGGGGCACCCTTTGGTGGTAAGCAGATTTGGAGAAAAACGAGCGATTCCACTCAGCGCCCGACACGTGGCAGGCGGAGGAGAGAGGAAACTGTTGCTCATCATGCGCTAACGATCGAGCAAGTCAACCGCGTGAAATGAGCGAATGGCGTCGGATTTGGGGAATCTAGATCTAACGGTTGAGAACGCGCCTGATGAAAGAACCAGATTCGACATGGGATTAAGCCGCGATCTATAAGGATTTGAGGTATAATTTGAATGCTGAGGTGGTGGATGAGTCATTTCCTGACATAACCGAAGAACCAAACCGATGATGAAAAGTTGGCACAGTTTGTTGGAAGACAAGTGGCCACTCCCTGTGAGCCGATGACCATGACAGGGAGACAGGGGATTCCTAGCGAACAACAACAGGCGATCCGACGGGAGGCAGAAGGGGAATCAAACAATCATGAGATCGACTGGCTTTAAAGCCATGAACAGAGAACAAAAAGGACAAGGGAGGACACCAAGAGGAGGAACCAGAGAGAAGAAGACGAAGATAGAGAAAGGAAGAGATAGTGAAGCAAAGAGCAGAAAAGACAGAGCGCCGAGCTGACCTGTAGCATAAGGCAGCATCGAGCAATCCCTGAGAGGATCTGTCGAGGACTGAGCACCACATTAGGCTCCTTCCATTAAAGACCCAAGAGGTCAAGGGTTGGTAAGGCAAAGAGTCTGTGCAATCTAATGGCTTGGGGAATCCAAGAACCACCCTGCCAAGCAATTCTGTTTCAGGAGACTCAGATTGAGCTCCTCATTGTAATTCTCTACTTTAAAGACACAATAAAAGAAGGCCACCACTGAGAGCTGGACCAGAGATGTAGCCCTGGAGGATAGGGTGAACTCCTTATTAATTTGTTGTGTTCTTGTATTTGCTTACTGTGTTTCTCTGCTGTTTTCCATTTCCAGTGCCTGTGTATTTTGCAATCTGATTGATCCGTTGCCTAAAATGACATAGACACACACCAACACATGAGTCTGTAATACCTACATTCGATAATTAATTAACTGAGATCACTCGTAGGGTGATTATCAGATCAATACCCAACATGATCGCCATATTTTTAAACTCAATGGTCTACTCCTATACACTCAGCCCCTGCCTCTACTTGAAATGGTACTATTGAATCTATTCATCCTCTACATACCCAATAGTGTAGAATTAAGATTTAATAAGGGTTTTGAAGTCCTCCCACCCAGTTATTGGTAGATCACCCTCCAACCTAAGTGTTTTCATATGGCTTTCCCACCAAGTTAATTCATGTCCCTCCAACTTCAGTCTAGAAAATGAAATATTTTGTTCTTCATCTATATGGTGAACGTTGAAATAAAGTTCTAGTTGTTGCAACTAGTGATTCAATTTTAATGTATTGATCTCTCCTTAGTATGGTTTTATGTCAACTTTCACTTTCCTCTTGAATAAGGACCATGAAAGGTGAATGATACTTGAACTTGGTTGCTCTTCGTTAGGCACTTTCCAAGACTCCTTTTTTGGGTCTTTTTGATCCCCAAATTTCCCCTCTGATCTAACCATTGAGTTAAATCCTCCATCCTCTTCGAATAGTCCAAGATTACTTGATAAAGCCACTATGAGGAGGTTCATAATTGCAATTGATGCCATTGACTTGCATTACTAGCATAAGAAATCTATGTTAGGCCAAATCATAAGGGTTATCATGAACAAAATTGTCAACCATGGCTAGGGTTTTGTAGCCTTTTACTTAAACTAGGTCTTAGATCCTGCAACGTCCCACAAAATACCCCAAAGAAAATTGCTTTAGTATATGATCTGTAAACTGTTATGGATATTGCACTAGAACAATTCATCACCATAGGTACGATAAATTGAAATTTATACTATGTAGGTTAATTATCCTTTAGATCTCAGACTATTAATAGTTAATTTTATGCTTAAATGTGAGAAATGGAGAAACATAAACAAACACACACACACTATCTACAATAGCATAAGTTTTAACTCGGGAAACCCTTGTGGGAGAAAACCCGACTAGAAGCTGAGGTTTCTCTACTCTCTTTTCTTTGGTATCAAAATATGTAAGTAAAAAAGAAGAGGTACTCTCTGAGTTATGTGAGACCTATGGATCGTAATCCTACTACATAACATTAATCTTCTCTATTTTGGTTTCCAATTTCTCTCAAACATGGAACAAAATACAATAGCATAAAATGGAACCCCTACTCCTCTTAGTGGCTCAGGACTTAACATAGCTCGATAGCCAACTATAGGTAATGTTTGATTTCCTCAACAGAGTTATGGGTTTGAACCTTCTAGATTCTTCTTAAAAGTCCACGTGACTAGCCCATTTACATGAGTAATGGTGTTGACATGGCATCCTCTCATACCATGGTGGTCAAAATAGCAGGTCAACATGAGGGAGACATAACTTTTGCATATGATTTCCATTTACATGATTCTTGCACCGTTTGACAGGTCTTTGAGTGTAGATCAACAACCCAAGGCTTGATGCTAAAATAATAAATTTTTTACCCCAAAAGATGTTATTTAATGCTTAGAAATGGTCGTGGAAGGTTCAAACACTAATTCTCCAACTCAGTACACGCTATTAAAATGACCTTGCAAGTTGATTCCTCCATTTGTTTCCACTTCGAAAACATCAAGATAGATGAAAAATAATATAATGACCAATTTCAATTAGAAAATGAGAGAGGAATTCATAAGGGGGCTTACCTATAAAAATGAGCAGGTTGTTTGTTGCTTTCGCCTTCGGAGCAAGGTTCCCAACATCCTTCAACACAACAGTTGTATCTTTAGATAAAATCTGTTGCTCAAGACCTTTTGAGACTTCTTGAGCATCCACCTTAACCCCCACCTTCAATTTCTTATGCCAAAATTATGGAGCTCGAAGAGAGAGGGGATTGTATATTTTACATTGAGCTCTAACATGCTTGACCTCATGACATTGAAAACGTCTAAATTCCACATTCCAATAGTCAATTTTCTACATGAAAACCCAATCACTAACAATCAAATCAACTTCCACCAAGAGGCATTTCTTCAGATCAACTTCCACCATGACACACACTCATCAATGATCAATATTTTTATCCGACCATCTTCCAAACAAATGAAATGATCAATTGAATCCTTGATAGAATAGTTTCTTTCCACAAAGGCCAAGGTAAACAAAGGGTTATTGCCCACATATTTTTAGAAAAGCAGGACTCTCTTATGGGGTCAAAGATTGACTTCCAATGGTTTAGAACCAACCTTGATGACCCCCATCTCCAATCTACATATAACACTTTGCCCATATCTTCTTTGCCACATAGAATAAAACTAATCCAACTCCATACTAGGGCATGTGACACAAGGATGTAACCAAGTAATGGCTCCCAATTTGCCTCCAACCATCCTTTGAACAACGTTGATGAAATTGATTTTTCATAGAACCTAACAACAATTACTTTCTCCATCAAGTCTTATACTGCACTCAACTGTATGTCTTCCTCCAACACTAAGCAAACTTTTCCAGGCTTATAGTGTATGCAATTGCTCTTCTTAATTGGTTGCTCCTTTAGTTTGCTATTGCCAACTTCCTTAGTTGCCACCACCTTCTCTTTAATCTTAAATACAACTCCGTGAAGTAATGACTCAACCTTCCTTAGGCACAAAGGACCTTTTGTAGCCCTATTCTCAGCGAAAGAATTGGTCTCATAATTAATAAGCTCAGACCCATTATTCAATTATTGTTGGAGCGAGTCAAGTGTTGTTAGGATGTCTCTATATGAAGCATGCTTACCATCTTAAATGTGGCTTAAGGATTTGAAGGATGTCAAGGGACTCTTTATTAAAACAATGCCACATGTCCTTAGGCTTACCTCACATGCTACCTTGTCACCTGCCACAAACATCCTGCATATTTCCTTTAACTCCTCATTCGTGAGAAAAATATCTTCGAATATATGAGATTGTCCTTGTAATCCACATCATCTTCTCACAAAGGCATAGTTCTAATTTGAACGTATAACTAAAATAACAATTAAAGGTTCACAAAGTGCAAAAAGACCTTTCTAAGAAAACTTCAAACACCTTCCCAACCCTCCTAAAAAATAAAATAAAAATAAACCAAGAGCGAGCTCATTCTTTGCATTGAGAGGCACTCTCCAGCGTGGTATGGTAGAGATGTTTTTTTTTCGTGGTGGGAAAACCTATCATAACTTAGTTATCAAACCAACAGTGAGGGCAACAATCTCTAGCTGCTATCCGCAAATGTAGGCTCACTTATCATTGTTATTCAAGGAAAACCACGCCACTTGGAATAACCCGTTGGTAGTTCATAAGGGGGCAGGGTTTCAATCTTGCCAGATGCCTTTGGGCCTTGGGCTGTTAACATGTTTCCTTAAGGAAAACCACGCCACTTGGAATAACCTGTTGGTAGTTCATAAGGGGATAGGGTTTCACTCTTGCTAGATGCCTTTGGGCCTTGGGCTGTTAACATGTTTCCTTACGTTTGAGGAAGACGAGCTCTTAGCCAAGCATAAGCAGTTTTAGGGCATACTCTAGGCAGTTTTAGGGCATACTCTAGGCCCTTGTATGGTAGAAACGTTGTAATGTAATGTTTAATATTTTGAATAAGTCAAATTACACAAAAACAAATAAAAAAATAAAATAAAATAAAATAAAAATATAAACGTAATATATTGTAAACATTTTAACTCTATAAAAAAAAGGTAAAACTATTTAAATAACAAATAAAAATAACCTTAAAAAAAATAAATATTATTAATCTATGTTATTGGAAACACATGATATTATCCCATTGTATTCATGTAAAATATAACCTATTTAAAAAAGAATTAAAACAACCTAAATCCATCTTTGTTTTTCTCATATTATAAATTATATAATAGTCCTATTTACTTTAACCGTGATAAACCGTTACCAACTAACATCACAATATTTAAGTAACAATGCAACTAATATCACAATATTTAAGTAACAATACAAGTACATTTGACATGAGTAAGATACCATTTTCAAGTTTGAGCCACTTCTTTTTCGCAAAATACTTCGGTCCTTCATTGAGTCCGGACTAATTATGTCCTTGCTAAGGTCGTTTAGCCCTTCCAAATGTTGACTGGTGAGTAACTAACTTTCTGTGCAAATCTCTAGTTTCGAATTTCAGAGGCTACAGGCACGATACAGAGTGTGGAGGTACACACTAGGCCGGGCTACATAGCCGATATCAGGTATTTTCGGTTTGCAGATGCCCTCCATCTTTTGTAAATTAATGTTTTTCTGGAGTAATTTGCCGTTGATGTATGGTGGGTTAGCAATTGTTGCAGGGATTTGAGCGATAATTCTTTTGCTGTACAATTGAACACAATGAAGGTTCCAATGGGTCCTCCCCCTCCACGGGAACCCAAAAATCTTCCCCAATCTGTTTTGCCGCCTTCGACAATTGATGCTGTCCCTTCGAATGAGATTTCTACTGAACACGCACAAAACGCCGAAGTTGTCATTGAGAGTGCCAATCTAACTTCACAAGAAGGAACAGGAAATAGCAGTTCGGAGGATTCAGAGAGCCCAGCCATGGAGGTTAAAGAAATAGCAAACAAAACACAGATTGACAATCGACCATATCAAATACCTGCATGGAGTGAACCTCCTGGTCAGCCTTATTACCTTGAAGTTCTCAAGGATGGTGCCATTATCGATACGCTCAACGTGTAAGTGTTTTCAAATTTTCGATTTTGTAATGTTATGTTAGTGCCAATATGTTGCTATAGAAGTAATAACTGTAACGGACTTTCACTCAAGAGGGTAATTTATTTCATAGCCAACAAGGTTTATTATTAATAGGGGAATTGATCAGCTTTTTCTGTTGCCGAAACCCTTTTTTCTCACTTTTCTTAAACAAAATGTATGTCGAATTTACAAAAAAAAATATTGTAGTAATACAGAAGTATCGTGGTAAGTGCGATATTCTTTTAGCAGTGATATAGATTCATCAAATTCTGTTAGCAGTATGTCAAAGGGGTCTTAGTTTGATGGTCAAAGTGGGTGACGATATTCTCCCTGCCATGGTTCAAATTCTCCGAGGCATGTTTCGCCCTCATAGGCGCCTTGCAAATGGGCCGTTTCAAGTGGTCGTGGCCAGGTGCAAGTTTTTCTTTAGTGAAAGTTGTTTTTCTTCATGCCCAACATACGTTGGAACTTAAAATATTTGTTTGCTCAAAGCTTTAACAAAATTATCTGGCAACTCATGTGTTGTCTTACAAAATTGTAGCTCTGTTACCCCGCACTAACCTCTGACAACATTCTTCTTAATCAAATTGCCTCAGATGCTTCTACCACACTGTTCTTAAGAAAATCCTGCCAGGCTTCTACCACACTTTCATACCTAGACAAACACGCAGGGCTTCCTGGATTGTCATATCAAATGGCTTCACCGGACCTCACTTTGTCTTCTCACACCTTCCGTTTGTAACCAATCATCCACATATAGTATAACAATTAGGATCCAACCTTTTTCTATCACCTTTACATATTTTCAGGTCAGAGGGGCTTCTCCTGATTCTGGTCTCTTGGAAGTACGGCTGGAGCTTGTCCCATACAATATGATGCTTTCCTGCATTGAAACACCAAATGTTCCATTTGAGGTTCCACAAATTCTTCTGGCTTCTCCATGTACGCATCTTCATAAATGAATCCTCTAATAAAGGCACACTTTACGTTCATCTGGTGAGCAATCTAGCTATTCTAGAGTTGCCAACACTAGTATAGTTTTGACTGTATCCATCTTTACTATGGGGGCAAATATTTCCTCATATTTTACACATTCCTTGAGTGCAAATCCTTTTGCTACCAACCTCTCTTTGTGCATTTCATCTATACCATCTGAGTTATACTTAGTTTGAACACCCATTTACTTCCCTTCAGGAAGTTTCACTAGCTTGTAGGTTCTATTTTTCTGAATTGACCCCGTCTTGGATCTCATGGCATCATGCGATACAAGTTTCTCATTATCATTTGCCTCTTAAATCGTTGTGGTTCATCCACATTTAGCAGTGTAGTCAATGATGCATAATTCACCTATGATTTCTTCCTGTCCCACAAACTTCTCCTGATTTGTGGAGTTTGTTCCTTATCACTGTGGCATCTCTTGTTTCTGTCTGTGGGTTGTGTAGTGTCCCTAGGCTGCTAAGGGACACTACTACTACATATACTTGATAAAACATACCAATTGGCAATAACAGGAATAGATCTCAAATATAGCATATGTAATGTGAACAGATCTCAAATATAGAAGGATAGAGAGGAAACATTTACATAGAATCCAAAAACTTGATTATAAAAGAGATAAAAATATACTTCAGTACCAACTGTACATGTTACCACAAAATCTAGCAGCCTAGTGCAATGCCTCACTAGGCAACCTAGATTTTAGGGAAAAAAAGAGATCAGCCACCACTCTCATCTCAGTGGCTTCTTTTCTGCTGTTTTGTGGTTGGATGTTATACCCACAAGGGAGGCTTCCCTATCAAGGCTTAGAGGATAAATGACCTAGGGTTACAAAGACAAATGATTCTCTAAGGATCTTGCTAAAAATATCACCTAGAAAAATCTTCAATGAACAAGGTCTCAAGAGTGATAAGAGCATAATGGTTATGGGAGAAGGTATTGGCAAATCCTTGGAGGCCAATATAGGATTTACAAATGTTTAAGTACACTTTCAACCAACTGCAATAAAATAAGAAAAGGCTGCTATAAGCTAGGGCTTCAATGATGGGCAGATTTATAGCATGCAAAACCATATAACAGCCAAGAAATAACCTACAAAGGATGATGTCAACAAAGGCTTGAAAGCTAGAAGGGAGGTATGCAAGGGATAGGTCAACAAGAAGTTTTTAATCGCTGAATATGCACATAACAACAGCATAAACCTATGATGTCAGCCTGAAATTTTAGGGTAAAACATGCAATAAATGATAGATTTTGCCTTTAAGGCAATAATAAATGCAATTCCTACCTTTAAGATAATAACATATCAGTGTAAAAATGCTATTAAATGCAGATTTTGAACAAACCCTAACCCTAGCTACCATGAAATAGAAGAAAGAGAAAAAATTAGAGTGATCAACACAACACGACTAGTGCCTCTATTCAATTGGGCAATGGAGTCAAAAAGGTCAAGGTCAAAGTAGGAGGACCTTAGATGAATAAGGGTGGAAGACAATTCTCTTTCCTTAGAAACACTAGCAACTTCTTTCATAGGAGATTTAAGGTCAAAGGATGCATGAAAACAAGTTCTTTTGAAGGATTTTTGAATGACAACTTTTGCATAAATATGTAAAAACAAGAGTTCATAAAAAATATTGCACTTTTTAATATAGCACAAGATAAACCCTAATTTCAGAAATTACATGCAAAATGGAAGAAAATAGAATTCAACTTACACCATTCCAGCAAGAATCACTTCATCAATCTACAAGATAGTCTCTCCATGCAATGAGTATCCTCCCCATGACAATTCACACTTTACTTAGCCATTGCATCCAAGAGAACAAGAGAAAATGCTAATGCACACTCTCTAAATAGAAGAGAAATGAGCACGTATGATGATGATCCAAAGGAAAGTGATTTCCCACTATTTATATGAGGGTAATTGAGTCACTTTTCTTTAATTCACAATGAAATCCCTAAATGGTTTGCTTAATGCGCTCAACAAGTCTAATATGGCACAAGCCGACCTAAAGATAGCTTTATAAATAGATAAATCACAAGAAAATGTCATAAATTCTCCGCATGTGTGGGAGGAAAAGCTTTCCAACATGACGTCATCCTCCATAATGTTAGAATTCATGCAAACCTAGTACTCGCCACTTAATTCATAGCAGATTAACAATTTGCTGATTAATTGCATAGCTAGATTCATTAACACAAAATTAGCGGAGGGAAAAACATACCAATCTCCATCAGGAAAAGATGACACAACTTATTTTAACCAATCAAAGTTCTTCATTAAATCCTTTAGAACTTACTTGGGCTCCCTTATTGGGAAAATGGCCCAATTGAGGAAATACATACAACAATTGGGTCTGGTCCAGCCGATCAAGCCCTCCTTGGTTGATCTAGATCTCCTTGTTGCTCCCTTCCTTGGACCCAACACACTCACTGCGATGCCTATCTCAATCTTGTGTTGGTATGGTGTGTCTTCTCCTTCTCCTTAGACTTGCTTTTATAACTTTACATTGAGCTAAATCCCTAACCCTAAACTCCAAAGTGATTAATGGTCGAGATTAAGTCTCGCCTTACTTGAGATCAAGGGTTGAGATTAAAAGATTAAAACATAATTACTAAAGTAAATAATTTGCTTTTCCTAAGTTTACTTTAGCTCAATAAGCCAACAGAATAATTATGTGCTTTTCCTAAGTCTAACTTAGGCTAAGTTACAAAAACAACTTGCTCACACTAGAGCAAACGTTTAAGGAGATCTTAGGCGACTTTTGCATGCTTAGACACTTAGGCATGTGCAGAAGTACGTGCTTGAGCTACAAACGTCAACACTCCCTTTTAGTGAGGGAGGTACTTTTGTCACTTGGAATTGACTTTGATCTTGGAACTGCATCTGTTGCCTTGTCTATTTTGTCTAAGCTAGATCCCTTCCTTGCCATTTGGTCTAGAAACATCTTCAAAATCTTGTAGTCCTTGGCCTGGTTCCTAGAATCCTCCTGCTCTTGAGCATCTTGTAAGGTCATCTTGTACCAAGAGACCTTTTTGAGAGTTTTGGAGGAATTGTCGATTGCTCCTCCCCTCCTCAACATGAGGGATGACTCCCTCTGAGTTACTCAAGCTTTAGAGCTACCTGATCCTTGTTCTCTATCATTGCTCTTGTTAAAATTGGCAACTAGGGCCAAATTCCACCTTGGGACAACTCATTTGATGGAGATGATGATTACATTAAATTCCTCTTTTCGAGAGGACCAAAATTGATATAAAGATCATCTAATTTGGACAAGAAAAAGTGTGTTTTTGAATTTATGCCCACACATGTGCAAATTGTTCAGGTCGGCCACATCATCATGTAGGCTCATGAAGCCCAATGGACGTGTCACTTCACCCTCAACGACTTGTATAAATACAAGTGACCTCTCACCTCATTTGGCATCATCACCATTCACACTTTCTCTCTCTCCTTCTCTCATTGGTTCGTACAACTATTGGGCATTCTCTTTCTCTCACACGTGTGGCAAAGGAGGACGAATTTCAGACAAAATTACAGGGCTGAAAATTTTAGACTTTTCTGCAGTTTTACCAACGTTGACTTCGACTTTTTGGGCATCCTTTTACTTTGATTTTTTGGGTGAATTTCTATCTCAATAGGCTGCATTTTTGGGCATAGGAACTGAGGCAAAAGGAGGACTTTGACCTGCTTTGACCGTAGGTTTGACTTTAGGTTGACCTACTTTACCGTAGGTTTGACTTTGGGCTGAATGTGACCAGCAAGGAAGGCCAAATTTGACTGGGTTTGATCAAGCTCCAAGTGGATTATTTTTTGCTGCGTTAACCACCGTTGACTTCTTGGTTAGGGCTGATTTGACTGCTGTTGACTGAGAGTAGTATTGCAGATTTTACAGGGCTGTTTTGGTTAGTGATTTGGCAAGTTAATTTTGACTCTGACTTTGTATGACTTTGTATTTTTGCACTCCCACTCTCTACTGAAAATTTGATATAATAATAATAATAATTGATCAAAGGGTTTTCCCCACATTGGGGGTTTTTGTCTTGGCTTGTCTTCTGCATTTTATTTTATGTTCTATCTACAATTACTATTAATGTGATTTATGGTTAAGGTGATTTCTATTGGAAAACTAAATTGGAAATTGTCATTGGACTATTAAAGGAACATTGAAGTAATTGTGCTAACCATAGAACATACCATTGTTAACTAAAATTAGCATGGTATCGGAGGACAGGTGAAGACAAAGCCCAAGCAAGAGAGAGAAAAGAAATCACTAAGGGAGATCTGTTAGACAAGATCATTGGACTAGCCTCAATGGCAACTATGTCTTACTTCAAATCTGAGGATAAGCTCAAGGACAAATTTGACTATCGTGCATGGAAGATGACTTTGGATTTGACTTTGGAAGAGCATGACGCCATGGACTATGTGTAGGAAAGAGTGGTGGAGCCTCTTTCAAATGCATCGGTTGCTACAAAGACGAATTACAAGAAAGGTGAGGTCAAAGCTAAAAGAATTATCATAGATTCCATTCAAAAGCATTTGGTTGCCTATATTTCTGATTTGGGAACAACTAAGGAGATGTATGATAAGCTGGTTAGGATGTTCAAAATAAACAATGCAAATCAAATCCTCTTTCTCAAGAAGAAGTTGAAGGACATCAAGATGGATAAAAGGGAGTCTATCCAATCCTATTTCTTGAGGATCATACAAATCAATAATGACTTTCTATCTGTTGGAGAAGTTATACCTGACAGGGAGCTCACTCTCATTGCATTTGGGGGTCTTTCAAGAGCATGGGATGTGTTTAACACAATCATTCTTAACAATGACAGGATTCCAATTTTCGATGAATTATTGGCTAGATGCACTCAAGAGGAGACGAGGATGATGGAGAGAGACAAGCCTTCAAATGGAAATGAACTTATTGCTTGCTCCGCTCATGCAAAGAAGAAAAATGACGCTGGTCCACGGAGACAGGGTCAAGGATTCAAGCAAAGATTCAAAGAAAGAAGGAAAGGAAGGTGCTACAATTGTAACAGGTTTGGTCACTATGCTAAAGAGTGTCCTCATAATAAGAGTTATTCAAGGGATGATGACAAAAACAACAACAATTTCAAAGGCAATGGCAATCAAAGGAACAACAAGTTCAACAATAAAGGAAAGAGGAATGCTCCTGCTACTTGATATGGAAATGGTCGACCTCCCAAAAGGACGAGAAATTCTAGGTATGAGGAAAGTAATGTCGTAGAAAAACAAAAAGGAGTTTTATCTTATTTCCGCTCTATCTACTGCCTTTTCTCCAGGTACTTTGGATCATTGGTTGATTGATAGTGGAGCCTCCAGGCACTTCACGGGGTACAAAGAGGCCCTCTCAAATTTGATTGAAAAGAAGACTAATTTGGAGATCATACTTGGAGATAATGGCACCTACCTCATGAAAGGGATAGGTACTGTCACTCTTCTCTTGAATCAATGTCAAACCATTCATCTACAAGAAGCATCTTATGTGTTCGATTTGAAAAGAACTTGGTGTCTATTCCTATGATGGAAGATAAAGGCTTCAAGGTGGCATTCATTGATGGAAAGGTACGCATTTGGCAAAGAAACCCTAAAAATGCATTTACACTTGGATTTAGGGTTGATGGTCTCTATCAAGTTGAAGTCCTTTGGGACCCTTGACTTGCGATAGTTCTCTTCAATCTGAATTATGGCACCAGAGATTTTCCCACCTTCATTACAAAGCCTTACCTGGGGTAAGGAAGATGGTCATAGGTATGCCCGAGTTCAACATGAATCATGAAGGAGTTTGTCAGGGTTGTTAAGTTGGGAAACTTACAAGGGGACCATTCCCTTTAAGTGAAAACCAAATTATCGATATTCTTCAATTGGTCCGTTCTGACCTATCTGGTATGTTGCTTGTAACATCATTGGGAGGATACCTATACTTTGCAATTTTTGTGGATGACTTCTCTCACAAAACATGGATCTATTTCTTGAAGAAGAAGGATGAAGTGTTCAAATGGTTCCGTTCTTTCAAAGCCTTGGTGGAAAATCAAACAAGGAAGAAGATCAAAATATTGAGAACCGACAATGGAATCAAATATGAATTAAATGAATTCAATGACTTTTGCAGAGAGGCTGACATTGAGAGGGAGACAACCATTCCATACACTCCTGAGCAAAATGGAGTTGCTGAAAGGAAGAATTGAACAATTATGGAAGCCACCCGTGCCATGCTTCATGATCAAGGTCTACCGAAGTTCTTATGGGGAGAAGCTGCCAACATTGTCATGTATGTTCACAATAGGAGCCCGCATCAAGCACTGGATTTCAAGGCACACGAAGAAGTTTTAATTGGTAAGAAACTTGATGTTTCTCATTTTAGAATATTTGGTTGTCCTGTGTATTTTCATGTGCCTAAAGAGAAAAGAAACAATTTAGAAGCATCTGGGAAGAAAGGTATATTTGTGGGCTACTCTGAAAATTCAAAGGCATATAAAACGATGTGCCTGGTCAAAGAGACGTGGAAATAAGCCATGATGTTACCTTCGATGAAGACACTGCCCTTGGGAAAGCCAAAGATCTCCCCATTCCAAGGAAGGATAATGATGATGCTGATCCTAACCTATACTTCAAGGTTCAAAAGCACATGCCTCTCATTTTAGTCCTTTATGTAGATGATCTCTTTTTGACAGGTATATTTATGTTTGAGCATCTCCACTATTCATTGAATTATTGACTTGTGGTAATCTCGGGATTAATTAAATGATATATACTATATGTTAACAATCAATTATTTATTGCACTGAGACATGTATGGTTGTGTCAATTTATGTTTGGGCATATCTACTGCTATTTATATGAGCTATTTCCTTTTGTGTTTGGGAATATCTACTACTACTTTTATGTATTAAGACTTAGAATATAACGTTCCTATATGAGTTAATGTAATAAAGGAACATCATATGTGACTTTTAATATATAATAATGAGGCATTAAGATTAAAATAAATTATCAAGAAATGGCAGTTAGGTTATGAACTGCCTACTAGCCAACTAAAAGAAGATTGTTGTCAATGTATGCAATGACCCCACCATTAATAAAATTACTCGTGTTCATATCCTTTTTTCCGAGTTATTGTGTGATTCATAAGGATTTTATAGCATGGTATTTGAGTGATACCCACCATTAATAAAATTACTTGTGTTCATATCTTTTGTTCCAATTTATTGTGTGATGTGTTGCACACGTTTTGTCATAGTTCCAAGGAAGCAGTTGTACTATTTTTTTTTTAAAGTTCAGAAACGCAATTAACAGATTATTATGTCATTGTAAACCCATTTTGCAAATTTGTAATGTAAATGATGCTAGTACGACTGTTAATTATGTAACAACCTAGGTAAGCCTATGATTTCGGCGACAAATTTCATCTTATGAGGTTTTTTGTCTCACTGATTATCTATGTTTCTAAACATGGATGATCGACAGAGTTATTCCCTCCAACCTCACCCCCAAAGTTAGTGTGGGATTTATCGTCGAAGTTAGATGAGTCTTAGTGTTTTAGTCAAGTCTTTTGTAAAAGTGATTTGGGAATAATTTAAGCTATTTGGCTAAATTATTTTATTACAAATCACTTGGTCTACTAGATCATATTGTGTTGCAGAATTGGGTAAGTTTTATGAGGGTCTATATCGAACGAGTATTTCCCCTTTGAGGGTTGAATTTGTAAAATCTTATGTAAAAAATATTTTAGTGCATGGTCCCTCATACTTAGACACCATGGCTAAAATATTTGAGGGTGGAAAAATAATTAATCCCTCATGAGTCAATAACTAATTTTTTGGTAAAAATATTTTTTTTCTATGTAAAACTAATCTATTAATAAAAACATAATGTACAGAGAGGCACCGGCCTCTACGGGACTAGGTCAACCATATGACCATTTTAAACAACAAGTCTTGAAATCTAGACTGCCCCAGATGGGGAACCCAGTCCTAGAACGAGATAAAATTCGATCCATTCTGCCCACGCAGGGGCGACAATTCTAGAATTCAAAATTTACTAACAAAATAGACCACTGTGAAAAGACTATAAAATTCAAAAAGGTCTGCCAAAAATGACCATTGTAAAATTAAAAAACACTGGCCAGTATTAACCATTGTAGAACTAAAAAAACAAAACTCAAATCTCGAGCTGGACACGTGACCTGTAGCATGCAGCTAGCTGCAAGGTGTCTTAGGATGGCGGCTTTTCTTCCACGATCGGACACCAACCATAATCTATAGAGTCAGTTTCCATTGCCTATCTGCCACTTGTTGTGTCCTGAGGCTTATGGTCTTCCACTTGTATGCCTTTGTCTTTGCAGTTGGCGTTGCCTTTCGGAGTCTTCTGTCCACTGTTGGACGGATGGTTCGTTTCTATCAGCGGACGGCTGGAGCTTGGCTCCCCCTGGATATTGACGAGCGAAGGAGAGGCCTGGTGCGTCTCATGGTTGTGTGCTGGAACTACGCATGAGCCATTGACTTCCCGGAAGTCCACCTGACTGTAGCGACGATGACCGGTCGGTCCATGGAGTAGAGAAACCTGAATTGAGCCTGCTGGGTTGAAGCAGAGAAATCCGTGTGCTGGGTGGTTCCACTGGCATGCTGAGCCTCACGGGAGCCAGCTCAACCTTGGCCGCTGCGAGTATCCGGATATCTCCCCTGGAAGCAAGAGGAAGGGCTGGGGGGCGGGGAGGCTGAAGGGGAAGTTGAAACAGAAGGAGGCGCAGACGGGTGCCGGATGGCACTACCATGACTGTCACCTCGCCTACTTCGCATGCGATGGAGTTGTCGCATGATTCTTTGGGTTGGAAGCCGCAATGAGGAATGAGCTAAAGGAGCAAGGAGCGGGGTAAAAACAACAGAGGGAAGATTGTGTTGAATAGGTGAAGTCAAGTCCGGGCCAGAGACAGGGGCAGAGACCTCAATTTGCAGGGCGCATTGGAGGGACTGAGAGAAGTGCAGACCATTACCCAGGTTGACGCAGTAGAGGAGTCTGCAACGTCTACCCATAGTGGTGCGAAGGCTGGGCTCTGCAGCTGCATGGTGGCAAGCGCAACTCAGAGGACGAATGGAGAATTGCAGAGGGTAAGGCTCCATGGTTTTGTTATTGCAGGGGATGTCTCAATCCTCCCAACGAGATGATGGTGCCTGCTGAGGGACAGTGGTTTGCGTTAAATTCCCACAAGGGAAAGCGCAGGTAACCGTGTGGTTCAACCACCTGCATGTCCGGCAGCACGCCTGACTTAAATGCTCATCTACCACTTGCATTTGGGGATGCTGCATCCATTTGCACCAGTGTGGTGTATTCCTGTTGGTGTGTGGCATCTTTTATAATTTCGATTGAGCCTGTGTATAGAGTTCGATTGCTTGCCACCCATAAATTGTCTAAGAGGTCGGCCACTTTATTACCGTTTCTCTTAATGTGTTTGAAGGTGATTGCTCTATTGATTGCAAGCCAATGCTCAATGAGTTGCAAACGAGCTGCAAGTCTCCAGCTACTGGACAACTTGTTTACTGGAGTTCTCTGAGTAAGTTGATGGGCTATGTTGATGAGGATTTGAGAATCACCTTCGATTATTAAGGGAAAGTATCCATGTTGCTGAGCGAGCTTGAGACCTTGCCACAACCCTTCTAGTTTAGCTGAATTGTTTGTGTCCCATCTTGAAGTGCCTAGGTAGAGAAGCAGAGGTTTTTCATAGTGATCCCTGAAGATTCCTCCATGTCCGGCCTGACCTGGATTGCCTTTAGAAGCGCCATCAAAGTTTAGCTGGGTGAAGAATCCAGGAGGCGGAGGGTACCATTTGCTGGAAGGGAGGTGGTTAGGGAAGGATCTATTGGGCTGCTCTTGAGTCTAGATGATCCTGAGATTCCAATTCATCCATATGGTCCGTTCTTGCGGATCAGTGGGGAAATCAGTTTCGCTCCAGGTTTGGAGTGCTAGAGTTTCTTGAAGATTGCTGCACAGAGTGCTCCATATGATTTCTATGGAGGTGGATTGATTCCTAAAGATACGCCGATTCCTTTCCTTCTAGATTGTCCAGAGGAGGAGGCCTGGAACGATTCGCCATAAGAAGTTAAGCAGGGGACTCTTGAACGGGTTTTTAGCCTGGTGACGAATGGTTTTGGTGATGTCTTCTTTAACTCTGCCATCTTTCTGACATCTGAATATGGTTTTTTCCCAAAGTTTGTTTGCCAAATAACAGGAGTCCATGAGATGCTGAATAGTTTCCTCCTGTATTTTGCAGTTGGGACATCTTGAGGGGCCATGATAATTTTTTTTCCTTAAGTTGTTCCAAGTGAGAATTCTTTTATGACAGAGCAGCCACAGAAAAGTGGAGATCTTGGGCCAAATTTTAGGAGACCATACTTTGTCCCAAAGAGGGTCCTTGTTAGTCTGAGTATTGATCATAAGGTTGTAGGCCTCTTGTGTGGTGTAGGTTCCACATGGTTTGTATCCCCAACGAAGAATGTCTTCTTCTTCAGAGAATCTGATTAGCCTATTGGTTAGCTCGGTGTCCAACTCCTTATACATTATCTCTGTACCCTGCCTGATGATGTGTTTTGCTTTGCGCCATTGTCTATATCCCTGGTCTAGGGTGGGAGTCTAGTACTGATTGACCGTTTTCAACGATGAGCTTCCTCGACCTCTGTTTGTGGAAGTGAGATTAAGTTGTTGAGTCTGGGTCGCTACTGCCATGAATCCATCCAAAAGTGAGCACTTGTGCCGTTTCTTATTTCCCAAAAGCTGTGCTGATGGATCATATTTCTGTGCAATCTAGCTACATTCCAGATTAGGGAGCCCTTACCTGTATTTGTGAGTCTGATTAAGTCTTTAGTCGGCCTATGGTTGGCATACTTGGCTCTCCATAGGATCGCCCAGGGTGTTTGCGAAGCTGTAAGCCACTTCTACCAAATTCTTGTTCCCATGACTGCGTCACTGTGTTGAGGGTCTCGAAGACCGATTCCCCCAAGGTGTTTTGGGAGGCAGACAGTTGCCCATTTGACCCAAGCCCATTTGCGATTGTGTCCTGCCGATCCCCATAGAAAGTTCCTTTGAAGATCTTTGATTTTTTTGAGAACCCATATAGGCGCTGCTAAAACAGAAAAGAGATAAAGAGGCATAGATTGCAAAACAACTTTAATAAGGATTAGTCGGCTGGCGATATTTAGGGCTCTGAAGGTCCAAGAAGCGAGACAGGCTTCAAGCTTATCAAGGAGTAGATGCCAATAGGAGTGCCTAAGGGCATAATCAGTTAAGGGAGCACCCAGATACTTGGAGGGGAGAGAGGCGACAGAGAATCCCAGAACGTGGGCGATGGAGGTTTGAGTTAAGGCGGGCCTATGAAAAAAGAAGATCTGGGATTTAACGGTGTTGATGCTGTCTCCAGAGGCTGCTGAGAAATCGTTAAGGAGGGATTTGAATATCCAGGCTTCTTGGACCGAGGGATGCCCAAATAACATGTTATCGTCCACGAATTGCTGGTTGGTTATGGCCGGGGAATTGTGGAGGGATATACCTCAAAGCTGTTGCTCCTGGAGGGCATGTTTGATGGTCCTACCCAGCCCTTCAGCCATTAGAATGAAGAGGAAAGGAGAGAGGGGATTCCCTTGGCAAATGCCTCTTGAGGGCTAAAAGGGGGCGGAGGGAATTCCGTTGACCAGAATGGAAAATAAAGTAGAGGAGATTAAGCTCAAGATCCATCAGACCCAAACATGTGAGAAACCAAAGGCTGTTAACATCGATTTAATGTACACCCAACTCAACTTATCAAAAGCTTTTGAGAGGTCGATTTTTAGGAGCATACCTGCTTTCTTGTGATGCTTGAGAGAGTGGATGATCTCATGGGTGAGGATGATACCATCTATGATTTGCCTTCCTTCGACATAGCTTGATTGCTCTGGCGAGATGAGCAGGGGTAGCAGCGGCTTCAAACGGGAAGCTATAACTTTAGATATGATTTTGTAAATGACATTGTAAAGGGCTACGGGCCTGAATTTGTCCGGAGTATTAGAGTGATCCTCCTTGGGGATGAGAGTGATGAAAGTTGCATTTAGAGAGGGAAGCACCCAATGAAGTGTTTGGGACTCTTCGACTACCTGCCAGACCTCCTATTTGATAATATCCCAGAATCTGTGAAAAAATGTGGAGGTAAAGCCGTCTGGACCAGGAGCTTTTCCTTCCTGAAGCTGTTTCATAGCTGATTCCACCTCCTGGAAGGTTATTGGACGTAGTAGCAATTGATTATGTTCATCTGTGATCACCTTTGGATATGTGGGAGAATCTTGTCAATTGCTGGCTGTCTATTGATATCAGGTTCTTGATGGACTGATTTGAAGTGCTTGAGGAGTTCTTTTTCAATGTCCCCATGGTCTTCCAATCGGTCTCTACTTGTTGTGAATTTAGGTGATGTTGTTATGCATTCGCCTTTGGATGGCAGTACGATGGAAGAATTTAGTATTCCTCTTGCCTTCCTTTAACCATCTTATTCGTGATTTTTGTTTCCAGAGGATTTCCTCTTGTTTTTCTCTTTCTGTAATCTGAGTTTGTAGATTCTTTTCCTGTTCGTTGAGGGCTTCAGTCCTTCCTTCTTTTATGATGGTTTGCTGGAGTTTCTCCATTTCCTGATCAAGGGCTCTATGAGCTTGAAAAATGTTTCCAAAGGTGGCGTGGTTCCATTGTTTGATTTGCGCTTTTAGGAACCTTAGCTTTTGTTGGAATTGAAACATTTTTGAGCCTGCAGGGGGAGAAAAACTGTTCCATGCATGCTGAACTAGATCTTTGAAATTTGGATGGGACAACCAGAAAGATTCAAAGCGGAAGGGTCTTCTTGTGGAGTTTCCTGGTCTTTGCCACTGGAGTGAGATGGGCCAATGGTCCGAACCTGCAAGAGGTAGAATAGACGCTGAGAAGTCACCTCCCAGGTGGATAGCATTGTCTGAGAGTAGAAATTTGTCTAGCCTTGAAGCAATCTGATGTGGCCCAGATATTTTGTTATTCCAGGTATGGATTCCATTGTTGAAGGGCAGATCGATTAGCCAATTGCTTTGAATGAGCTCCTTGAAGTACTCACTTTCATTGTCCAGTTTGATTCGACCGCCTACTTTTTCCTCTAATTTAGTGATCATATTGAAGTCGCCCCCCGTAATCCAAAGTGGATGTGTCCGATTGGCATTGAGCAGCGTGAGGGAAATAAACATTGGTTAGGTGATCGTGCACATTGGTCTCTATGATGTGGAAGTTAGCTTGAATGAAATAATGGTTTGCATGGAAGTCTGTGAGCGCAATGGCTTGCGCGTTCCATGCTATAGCTAATCCTCCCGAGGCTCCTATAACATCCACTGTCATTGTGTGACTACCAGGCCATGCTTTTGAAAGAGTGATGCTGAGAAAGGTACTGTTATATTTCATTTCTTGCATAAAGAAGATATGGGGTTTCTCCTTCTGTATCAAGTTTTTTATCATTCTATATTTCCCTAGGCCATTTAGCCCTCTTAAATTCCATGATGTGAGCTTCATGGGTCAGGGTTGGGGAGTGGCTTGTAGTACTTTGTGAGTTTAGTATATCTTCCAGATTCTACCAACATTTCCCCGATAAGGATGGTTCGTTGTAGATCTGTCTTTCTCCCACGTTTCTTGGTATCCTTGAACAGGTTTTTTCCATCCCACTGACTTCCAGATTGAATTCCTAGAGATTGTTGTTGATGTGCCCTGGATAGGATGACCTCTAGACTTTCTAGCTGTCTTGCCGGGATCTTATCAAATTGTTTTTGCTTGCATGCTTGCTCAAGGCTAAAAATGTCCAGGTCTCCTAGGTCAATATTTTCAGGCTCTTCATCCATCTGCTTGAGTTCACTGCTCTCTGCCATGTTGTTCGCTGCATGCTTGGGATTAATCAGAAGGGTATCGATGTCCATACCATTAGGTTTCCAGGTCGGATCTTTATTGGAAACGGTGGAGGGGAGAACTTGGGTTTGCTCGGGGACCTGGTCAGGAGACGAATCTGCATGGGGTGAGCAGAGGGTTGATTGGGGATCGCATGAGAGTGCATGGGGGGCTCAGAGTCCACTGAGTTAGGTTGAGCTAAAATATCAAAGCTATTGCTAGTGGAGGGAGTAGGATTGCTGGCAAGGGGATTTTTGGGTTGAGAAGCAGGCTTTTTGTGATTCCGTTTCTTAGTGTTCACTTTAGTATATCCTTCTTGATTAGGTTGTCCAGAGGCGGTATTGGAGGAGGGTTTAGCATTAAGCGGGCAGTCTCGGAATAGGTGTCCATGGGCATGACATTTTCTGCATCTAAATGGAACATGCTCATAATCTATAGTCTGAATCCATTCAAAGTCATCATGAAATAAACTTACTGAGTCCGGAAGAGCTTTGTTCAAGTGCATGTAGACACAGATACGGGCATAGGAAGTGTACCTTCTGTGTTTTGTTTCTTCTGCAACTTTTATAAACTCTCCCAAGCCATTTCCAATGTCTTTCAAGGACTCCTCATCTCAATATTCCAGCGGCAAGGAATATAGCCGGATCCAAACTGGTGCTGAGCTCAGATCTTCTTTATCCGGATTGAATCGTTCGATCCAATCACGTAGATAAAGCTCAACAGTGTTAAAGAAATAAGGGCCGTTGTCTAAGACCCTGTTGTGATCTTCTATGCAGTTGAATATCGCTGTAAAGAACCCCTTTGGTCCTAGCTTCAGATTGATGTGTCCTTTTGGTTTCCATTTGGTTGCTATCCAGCTCTGTAAGGCTTTCTCTGTTGGCCAAAACCCAATAAATTTCCCAATAAGGGCATGATCTTTCATGTATTGGATTTGGGTGTTGATTCTTTGACTGGGCAACTCTATTTTTGGTCGTTCTATAGCTACATGTTTGCAGGTCGCAGAGGTTACTTTGGGCATCTCATCATCGCCTACTGCGTTTTGCTGCTTGTTTGGGGGTGTATTGTCTGTACCCTGTGAGTCGTTATGCATATCATGTGTATGCTGATTTGTGTGCGAAGCAGAGGCATTGTCAGATCTGTTCTTGTTCAGAATCGCAGGGTTCACCATGGGGGGAGGCCTCGAGTCCTCCCCCATCGGGGTTGCCATTGGGGCTGAACGATTAGCTAGCTTGTATGGTTGTCAGGAGTTGCAGGGTCGGTGGAACAGGGGCGCCATGCTCAGAGTAGAACACTGTCGCATGGATTGGGAAAACCCTAGATTGCCATGGTCCGTGCTCACCCACTTCTCTAATTTTTTTCAACCCCTGGCAAAAATAAAATTAAATCCTAAGCCAGAAAATTAATTAATTTAGGGTCAAAATTAAAATGTTAGATAAATTCATTTCTCCAAGTGGAAAAATTCGTGGGTCTAAAAGAAGTTAATATTTGGAGGTCCTCCACCAAGAGAACATTGGAAATTTCAAGAAAAATTGGACCCTTGGACCTTGGTGGTTAAGTCAAAGTCAAATTTTTGAGGAAATTAGTTCAAAATAATTATTTTTGGACTAATAAATAATTATTTTCAACAGTGGAAATTCAAAGATGATCAAATATTTATCAATGTTAGATTATTTTGATGGGGATCAAACCAACTAGTCGTTATTTTCCACTTGGAGGATTCATCTATAAATTAGAGGCCATTTTGCTTCTCAAGTCATGATGAAAGCTCTGACTCTAGTCTATGTAATTTTGTAACGTTGGTTTTGTTCCACTGATATGTTGGGAACGTTTGAAATATCATAATAAAAGACAGTGGGGTTCAGTTCATGGTGTTATTTGAACGATGATCTGTGGTATGTGCTTTCCTATATTGTGTTTAAAATTTTAAAGTTTGTTTATTCATTAGATGGTGATAAGAACATTCTATTGGTAGATTTTGGGTCTATTTTAGGTGATCTGATTTGCCATATGTCTAACAACCTTTCTTGAAGAAAATATATAGAGTTTGTAGGTTCCTCGACCCTTGGGCTCCAAGTTCACAGACTTTGGAGGAGAGCCGACCTTGTTTGGGCTCCAAGAATTTTGTTTGATTTTTTTTTACTTCGCTTAGGCTATGGGAAATACCAAAACTTTCAAAACACATTTGCTCTATGACCATTATTCATCATTTAAAAAATTATTTACTCAAAAATATTTATTTTAAGCATTGTATATTGCTATATAACTTGTAAATTATTTTTGTAGAATAATTTTTTAAATAAAATTTTCTAACCCTTGTTTTGTAGCTATTTGGGTTTGGGGTTTTATTTTAAATACTATGTTTTGGGGTTTTTAGCATACTTGTAAATATTCTTTAGATTTATTATATTTTGTAAATAATTTTTAGATTTCAAAATTGTAAATATTTGTTTGATTTAAGTTTAATTTTGTAGTTTAATTTTTTTAATTAGATTTATCTTTTAATTTGAAATTCGAATTTTACTTGTAAAGCTGATCCAGGTGGATATTGGTGGCCACCCGCTAATTAGACTTGGATCCCCTCTAGTGCTTCGTGAAGTTTTTTTTTTCAGTTTCCTTAATTATAGCACAATTTACTATTTTTAGCAGTTTTTCGGGTCCTAAACTTCCGGAGCCGTTTTGAGGCCCTAAACGACGTTTTTTGGGAAATCTACCGCCAGCGGTTTATGTATCTAAAAATCGTCTTTTCCGTCATAGTCCTCGGAGAGATCTTTCCAATGGGCTATCATGCGCATCAAACTGAGATAAAACGACCAGTTCGCGACCCCGGGAAGTTGATGTACCAACTTACCCAAAAACGGGGCCCACAATTTGGCGTTTCATCTTCCAGGGTTAGGTTTTGGAATGTGAAGGGTTTTTCCATTGTTTCTCAACAATAAATAGGCCTTCGAGGCTCATTGTAACTCAGTTCAGAGGCATGTAGCCACACATCTCTTCTCAGAGATAAGCTACCATCGCCCTAGCTAGTTTATTTCTATTTCCGGTTGTAAGCATATTTCAGTATATTCCATTAATGAAATGAAGTATTATTTCCGCTGCATCTTTGTGTATATGGTTATCTCTGTATTTTATTGCGTTCCTGTTTAAATCTGGATCAGTGATATCAGAGTGGTCTGCTTTTTCTCTGTTTTTCTTTGCATGTCCCCAATGAGGTCAGGATATAGGGAGTTAGGGCTTGAACTGGTCGAAACTTTGCAAGACCAGCCTCGCAAATCTCGACGACCTCCCATGGCGGATGAGAAGAAAGAGGAGGGGGCAGGAGATCCTATCAAAATCTTGCTCGAAGAAGCACTCAAGCGGCAGAGGAACGCAATGATGGATAACTTTGCGCAGATCCTTCAACGGCTACCCAGAAGTGACGCATCGGCTTCCAATAGCTACTCTGGAAATGCC
>APFE030265322.1:7675-37877 GCA_000404065.3 Pinus taeda | reverse complement strand
CATCTTCCAGGGTTAGGTTTTGGAATGTGAAGGGTTTTTCCATTGTTTCTCAACAATAAATAGGCCTTCGAGCCTCATTGTAACACAGTTCAGAGGCATGTAGCCACACATCTCTTCTCAGAGATAAGCTGGCATCGCCCTAGCTGATTTATTTCCATTTCTGATTGTAAGCATATTTCAGTATTTTCCATTAATGAAATGAAATATTATTTCCGCTGCATCTTTGTGTATATGGTTATCTTTGCAATTTGTTGCGTTCCTCTTGTATTTTCTATTATGCAAATAATTTCACTAACCCTTTGCATTTTAATTTTTTCTTGTATATAATTTCTTGGGGTTTTTATATTATATTTGTATAATTGGGTTTTTTGTGAGAATTTTTTATTTTTTTATTTTATTTTATTTTATTTTATTTTTTTATTTTATTTTTTTATTTCTGTACGAGTAAAATCTTTCAAGGGATCAAAGAAAGGAGTAAACTTTTAAAATTTCCAACCCTTAAAACCCTAGACGTCTAGGGTTTTTGAGACCATTTTTGCAGGTTGCTTATTTTCAAATTGGGAAGAAACCCATTTTCTGAAGGTCCTAGCCCTTACCCATCCTAAAAGGCTAGTGTTTGGAACCTATTTTGCAAGCATTAAGAAGGCCGTAGGCCCTACAAGGGCTAGATCTCATTGCAAACAAGGATTTCTTCAAGGGATTGGCATTTTAACTCTAATAATTTGTGATTGCAGTAGTCATAAAGGTCCGATCTTTGGGTTTTGAGCTAACTTTTTCTGAGTGCAAGTGTTGAGGAGTGATTTCTCTCACATCTCCAAACTTGGCATAGGCCACTAGGCCTTGGGGTTTGCTTCTATTATCTTCATCTTTCATTTGAATTAGCTGCATAATTGATATAAGGTATGATATATTGATATAACAATGGCATAATCATCATAATACAAACCTAAAGAATCCACACATTAAGCTAATAACTCATACAAGACATCAAAATATATTACAAGGGTTTGATCTATCAATTTTATTGCTTTATGTTGGCTATCATATAATTTTCAAAGTCTGATTTGAAATTGTAGAGGTCTGATCTTGTTGACACCTAATCATGAGGATTGGGTGAACATTTGTAAATAATGTAAATAATAAGTAATGGAAAAGGAAGAGTCATCGGGAGGTGAAACCCAAGAGTCACTCCCTCATGTATATAACTCTGAACAATCTAAATGAATAAACACAGTTGATTTGAGGAGTTACCTCCTGGCCTGACATGGTACTAGAGTCAGCTCCATTCTTGGCTTTCCTCTCTGCCCTTGTAACTCCCTCCTACCTATGTTCTGCCTATTTTGCAGAATTGACACCTCTACCATGCCCTTGAGGCCTGAACCCGTCTTACCTACATTGTCATATGCGTTTTCTATTCCTTGACTGAACTGCTCATCTCCCCATACCACTCCACCATCGAGTGCCGAGTCTTCAATCTCATAAACCATTCTTATTGAATACCCTAGGTCCTGAGCCACCTTGATGTTGTTTGCTTCTTGACACTGCTTTCTTTGGTTCCACCGTTGATTATGCCTTCATAGTGGCTCCAGCGAGACTTTGTCGGCAACATTGGGGTCCGCAAAGACCATAAAGCCGAAGCCACGAGCAGTCCCCGTGTTTTGATCCATATTATCACGTTGTCCACGACCTTGCCGTAGGGCTTGAAGTAGTCCCAAAGGGTGTCTTCCGTCGTCCAACTCCACGCACAGTGCTCGGTCTCCATACCACTGTGGTTCTGTTGTTGAGATTTGCGTTGTGGTTTCCTCCATGCAGGCTTACATATACAGTTGTGTATTAACACTGTGACACCATACATCACAGTGTGAATGCTGCATACTCCAGTTTCCATACTTTGGTTAATACCACCATACATTAAAAGGACGACCTTAATATCACCACCTTTGCTCTCCGCCTTTAATACCACTATACGTTAAAGTGGACGGCCTTAATATAGCCTTAAATCGCTCTCCGCCTTTAATTCCACCATACCTGCCCATACCATTGCCATACCCATCCCTCCATACGTTGGCCTATGTCCATATGTTGGTCAACCAACACCCTTTGACCACGCTGTTTATATTGCATTATTTATATGTTTATATTACATAGTTTATATTGCACTCTCCCCACATACCACCTCCCCCAAGTAATAACTCCCCAAAGTATTACCTCTGTCCTACATATCAGAGCGAGTTTTTTACAATTTTACACCAGAGTTGATTTTTTTTTACCACTAAGAGTGCAAATTTTATACATTGGCAGTGTTTCTCACCGGGAAGGAGAACTTTCCAGAATGGTCGCTAAAGATCAAACACACTCTCATTTTTAATGAGCTGTGGAAATGAGTTTGTGTTGGAGAAGGAGACAATGGACTAGCAAAGCCTACCTCAGACAAGGAATTTCCATTTGGGAAAACAAGAACAACAAGGCCTATGCCTTGATTGTAGCATTTGTAAATGAAGAGGTGAGTCGCCATATTTCACCATTTTCGAATTCTTTTGAAGCCTTACAAAACTTGAAGGAACTGTATGACTCACACTCTGCGCTTGAAGTTGTCCAACTGATGATTAAATTGTTTAGCCTTGAATTACAAAATGATGATCTTCTTGCTCTTGCATTGATCTTGATTTAAACAGCAACACAACAAATTACAGAGATAACCATAAACAAAGAGATGCAGCGGAAATAATACTTCATTTCATTAATGTAAAACACTGAAATATGCTTACAAACAACAATGGAAATGAACCAGCTAGGGCGATGGTAGCTTATCTCTGAGAAGAGATGTGGCAGCTACATGCTTTTGAACTGTGTTACAATGAGGCTCGAAGGCCTATTTATTGTTGAGAAACAATGGAAAACCTTAAACATCCAAAAACCTAACCCTAGAAGATGAAACGCCAAACTGTGGGCCTCGTTTGGGTAAATTGGTACATCAAATTCCCGGGGTCGTAACTTTGGCATATGATCTCCGTTTGACGCGCATAGTATCTCGTTAGAAAGATCTATCCGAGAATTGCAACTTTGGGAAGAGCAACATCGGTCTCTGGGAAGAGCAACATTGGTCCATGGACCCATGTTGCTCCCAGTTTTCCCAAAAAACGTTGTTTAGGGCCTCAAAACGGCTCTGGAAGTTCAGGACTCGAAAAACTGCTAAAAATAGTAAACTGTGCTTCAATTAAAGAACTTGAAAAGCTGAAAGAAATGATGGTGGGGGTCCAAGTGGACTTGGTAGGTGGCCACCAATATCCACCTGGATCATTCCTCTCCCCTTAGGAAGCAATGGTCCCCATTGCGTTGAGTTCCTCCATGAGATGAGGAAACTTCTGTTGAACTTGGTCCCTGGTGAAGGAGTTGGCCTGCTTTGACAACTCGATACAGTTGGATATTCTGCTGGCGAGTGTGCCTGATCTGTGTGTCCATGATTTGATCAGTTGCAGCTTGTTCCATGCAATCTAGATTTAACTCTGTGGGTGTGAGCTATTCTGCAATGTCGGATGTGTCTAGTAATGGTGGAAAGTATGGCTGAAGACGGTCCACATTGAACACTGGGTGCAGGCCAAGGAATGGGGAACGCTGAGCTCAAACGCATTGTCTCCCACAGCCTTGGTAATGGTGTAAGGACCATATCGGAGTGGTTTGAGTTTCCAATAGACCCCGGTAAGGCGTTCCTTTTGCAAATGCAACCAGACTTTGTCGCCCACCTGAAACTTGTGTGGCACCCGATGTTGATCATGTCGCTGCTTGTACTTGGCATTTGATTTCTCCAGAATGTCATGGACCTGCTGGTGAATATGTTGGATGTGCTCAATGAAGCTGTTTGCCTTATTTATTTCGGACTGGACATGAGCCGAATCTGCGTGAGTAGCTGCAAATGGAATGGCCACATCAAATAGTGGCTGGAATCCCAAGCCCACCTGAAAAGGGCTGTGGCCAGTCGCGATGTGGAGAGCCTGGTTGTAGCTATGCTGAACATAGGGGAGACTCTCGTCCCATGTGCGTGGATGCTTTGAGTTGTACATGCGCAGAATGTGTACGATCATCCTGTTGACAACCTCTGTCTGGCCATCAGTTTGAGGATGGAAGGCTATGGACTTAGTGAGTTTGGTGTCGAGTATCGACCAGAGATTGGACCAAAATGTTCTGAGGAACCTGCTGTCCTAATTTGAGATGATAGACTGTGGGATCCCAAAGTGTACCCACACTCGTTCAAATAAGAGTTTAACAGTGGCTTCTGCTATGATATTCTTCTTGCAGGTAGCCATAATGGCCATCTTTGAGAACTTGTCGAGACCACAAAAACACAGTCGTTTCCATGCTTAGTGGAAGGAAGGCCTGATATGTAATCCATGGAGATGGATTCCCAAGGTCAACTAGGGGTAGGCAGCGGGGTATAGGGGCCTTGCTTCTTGATGGTTGGTTTGGCAATGGCGCAAGTAGTGCATGATCTGATGTACTTCCCAAAATCCTGTCGAAGATTCGGCCAATAGAAATACTTCTGCAGTACTACCACCGTTTGCTCGACCCTGAAATGTCCAGCAGCCCGATTGTAGTGTGCTTCCCAAATCATTTTGGCACGCTCGCTTGAAGGAACACAAAGGTGACTTAGGTGGCATAACAACGCATCCTAGAGGTGAAAATCTGGAACAAGCTGACCCTCCAAGAGTGTCTGGTATGTGTGGTCGAATTTTGGGTCGCTTTTGTAGAGAAGTGGCCAATCAGAAGTCTCATGCCCACAAGAGTTGAGCACAATGGTTAACGACATGATCGGTGGTCGACTGAGGCAATCTGCAACTTTATTGGTGCTACCCTTCTTATACTTGATATTCAAATGGAACTGTTGTAGGTATGTGGACCATTTCTGATGGTGATCATTCTGCAATTTCCCTTGGGTCTGTATGAACTGCAGGGGTCGGTGGTCTGTGTGGATGACCGTTTCCTTCTCCAAAATGTAATGCTTCCATTGTCGGCAGGTCTGCACAATGGAATACATCTCTTTGTCATAAGTGGGATACTTCCGGACTGTGTCTGAAAGTGTCTCAGTGTGATATGCCATTGGATACCTGTGTTGAGTAAGGACTGCTTCAATAACATAGTCAGAGGCATTTGTCTCGACCTCAAATGGTTGTTGCAAGTCTGGTAATGCGAGCACTGGTGCCGTGCAGAGGCGATCTTTCAACTCTGTGAATGCCTTCTGTTGAGATTCAGACCAAAAGAATTTTGCTTTCGCTCCTCCCTTGGTGACTTAACTCAAGGACCAAGTGATATGAGAAACTCCCAACACGAACCTGCGGTAGAAGATGGCAAGACCTATAAAGCTGCGGAGCTCTATCAAAGTGGTTGGAGATGGCCAATCTCGAATGACTTGGATTTTCGCTGGATCCACATGCACCCCCTGTTCATCAATAATGTGTCCCAGATACTGAACCTGGGTCATGCCAAAAGTGCATTTCTCCAAATTGGCACATAACTTGTATTGCTGCAGTGTTTGGAGAACCTGTCGGATGTGGTGGAGGTTCTCTTCCCAACTCTAGCTGAAGATCAAGATGTCATCCAAGTATACCACTACAAATGAGTTGGTGAATGGTCTCAAGATGTCATCCATTAGCCTCATGAAGGTTGCAGGAGCATTTGTCAATCTGAAAGTCATAACCAACCATTTGAAAAGGCCCTCCTTGGCTTTGAAGGCAGTCTTCCACACATCAGAGGGTTCAATTGGTACCTGGTGATATCCTGACTTCAAATCGATCTCGCTGAAATATTTTGCCCCCCTTCAGTTGGTCCAAGAGGTCATCAATCTGTGGGATCGAGTACCTATTACGTACAATGATCTTGTTCAGCGCCCGATAGTCAATACAGAGTCTCCAAGTCCCATCATTCTTCTGTACCAACACGATCGGGCTCCCACAACGCGATGAACTTGGACGGATGTGACCTTTTTGCAGCAGCTCTTGAATTTGCCTCTTGATTTCATCATTCTCCAGAATGGAGCGCCGATAGATTGGTCCATTGGGCATTTTGCAGCTGGGGTCAGATCGATGGAGTGCTTGACCTGACAGTGCAGAGGAACTCCTGCGGGGGAGGTGAAGATGTCCTTGTACTCCTCCACGATCTTGTCCATCTGTAGTTGTCGTGCGAAGGGGCCCTGTCTGGAGGTCGTGGCCACCGCCTTCTTCTTTCCTTGAGGGCGTATCATCAAGAAAACAAATTTCCCGGTTTTGGAAACGAGCTTACTGCATTGTTTTGCAGTAATCAAAGAGATGGTGGTAGGCGGTGCTACCTCTGGTATCCTGTACAACTTATTTCCCAAAGTAACAATAACAGCACGAGGCTTTGATTCATACACAGCATGTCGCTTCCACAGGTATGGTTGTCCTAATAATACATCACAAACTTCAAGGGGAGCAATGTCACACAATACCTCATCCGTGAAGGGCTTGATGTTGTATGGAAGGCGACACTATTGGCTTACGCGAAGATCCCATCATTGGTGAAGCCATCTGATGGTGTACAGTTGTGGATGTGCTATGGTCGGTAAGCCTAGCCGTTTCACGACTTCTGCCGAAATGAGGTTCTTTTGGCTCCCGCTGTTGACAATGAACTATAGCGGCAAGCCCTTTACCCACATTTGGCAGTGGAAGAGATGCTCCTCCTCCTCTGGATCTTTGGGTTCCTCCTTTTGGATCTTCGTGGTGGCAACGGTGGGGTTGGGCTCCGCATCGATATTCTACGTCCCTTTGTCATTCCCTTTGTTGGGTTTTGACTCAGAGTCAGAACATGCATCTGTTTCTGAAACCCTTAGCTCCGCCACCAGTGACTCCTTGGTCCGACACTCACTTGTGTTGTGAGTGGAGCTCTTATGGAACTCACACCACTTTCCTGTGTCCTTTTTCGGTTTCACGGCGTTGTTCTTTGCTTGTGGCTTTGGCGGGTTGTCTTGGGCTGGCCCGCCTTGGCTTTGTCCTTTGTTTTGCGGTTTGGGGGCACCTTTCCCTTGCTTCGGATTCGCATATCCAATGTCTCGCTTCTTCTTTTTAAACTTTTGCTCGACCTTGATGGCATATCGGTATGCCGTGCCGAGCGAGGGGATGTTCAGGAATTCTATTTCTTCCTGGATGTACTTGTGCAAGCAGCCGCGGTATTTGAGTGCCAAATGCTGCCCTGAATCCTTGATACCCAACTTTGTGCAAAGGGTATGGAAAATATTGGTAAACTCTGGCACGTCTTGGTCCCTTCCCTGGCGCAGCGTGGTCTACTTTATGTATTGATCCTCATAGCTTCCGACAGGGTAGTAGTGCTCTTTGATGGCATCCCGGAATGAATCCCAAGTGGGTGAGGCTGAAAATAGTGAGCCTGTACTTTCATCCTTCTGCTCGCAGTAGGTTTCCCACCAGTCCTTGACGTGGGGGGCTGCTTTGAGAAGAGCGAAAATAATCTTTTCCCGACTCGAAAAATCATGAACAGAAAATTAACCCTCTTGCAGATTTAACCATTTATCGACGACATCTGCGTCTATTTGACCCTCGAATATGGGGATTTTAAAATTAACTTGTACCTTAAACGGTGTGGCGTTTCTAGAGTAGCTGTTGGAAGCCGATGTGTCACCCCTGTGTAGCCACTAAAGGATCTGGGCAAAGCTGTCCATCATCGAGTTCCTTTGTCGCTCGAGGGCTTCTTCGAGCAAGATTTTGAGAGGATCTCTTGCCCCCTTGTCTTTGTTTTCATTCTCCACGTGAGGCCGTCGGGATTTGCGAGGTTGGTCTTGCAAAGGTTCAACCAGTTCAAGCCCTAACTCCTTATATCCCGACGTCGTTGGGGACATGCAAAGAAAAACAGAGAAAAAGCAGACCGCTTTGATACCACTAATCCGGATTTAAACAGGAACACAACAAATTACAGAGATGCAGCGGAAATAATACTTCATTTCATTAATGTAAAACACTGGAATATGCTTACAAACAACAATGGAAATAAACTAGCTAGGGCGATGGTAGCTTATCTTTGAGAAAAGATGTGGCGGTTACATGCTTCTGAACTGTGTTACAATGAGGTTCGAAGGCCTATTTATTGTTAAGAAACAATGGAAAACCCTAAACATCCAAAAATCTAACCCTAGAAGATGAAATGCCAAACTGTGGGCCCCATTTGGGTAAATTGGTACATCAATTTCCCGGGGTCGTAACTTTGGCATACGATCTCCGTTTGACGCGCACATTATCTCGTTAGAAAGATCTATCCGAGAACCACGACTTTGGGAAGAGCAACATCGGACCCATGTTGCTCTCAGTTTTCCCAAAAAACGTCGTTTAGGGCCTCAAAACGACTCCAAAAGTTCAAGACTCGAAAAACTGCTAAAAATAGAAAACTGTGCTTCAATTAAGGAAACTGAAACGCTGAAAGAAATGATGGTGGGGGTCCAAGTGGACTTGGTAGGTGGCCACCAATATCCACCTGAATCATGCATCAGAAGTAAAATCTATTATGCATGATATCAAAGTCACTAATGTTGAACTAGACATTCCTCTGATAGCTTTTGTCAAGGCACTTTATCCCACTTATAGAAATTATCTTGAGTCATTGCAAGCAAATGGAAACCTCAAAGAAATTACCTTTGACTCCCTTGTGAATAAATTTGCTGAGAGAGAGAAAGCTTTTGGGAAAAAGACAACTCCTAAGTCTTCTAAAGAAGTTGTATGTCTTGCACATACAGAGAAAAATCATGCTCAATATGCTTCCAGAGGAAGAGGTGGTCGAAGAGGAAGAGGAAGAAGAAATTTCAAAGGGAGGGGGGGCAGACTGTCTCAAGGAGAAAAGTCTGATTTGCATTGCATACGTTGCAATAGAGATGGATCACATGATGCATCCACATGCAAGTTGCCTTGGGACATAATTGAGCAGGAAAGAAATCAACTCAAAGGTAAAACCAATGACAAAGAGAAAGGTAAAGCACTTGAATCCGCTCACTATGTTGTGGCACATTGTAATATTGGAGTAATGAAGACTTGTAATGCTTCACTTGCTTTTGGAAATGATTGGTGCTTGATTCAAGAGCAACTTGCCACATGACTTTTAGAAGAGATTTTTTTGAAGAATTTACTGACAATGTTGATGGAGCAATATACTTTGTAGACAAATCAAAACTCAAGCCATCAGGGCTTGGCACAATTAGGCTCAAATTGCCTGGTCTTCCAGACTTTTTTCTGCATCATGTTTTATATCTCTCACAGCCGAGGAGAAACTTACTGTCCTTGGTCCACATCCGCCAGCAAAGACACTCCATTCATATGTTTGATGGCAAGGTTGAGGTGAGAAAAACATCAGATCACTCACTTGTCATGACGGGGATAGAAGAAGAAAGGCTTCTCAAGCTGCAAGGTACCTCTGTTCGTGCACAAAATTTCTCATACAATTCTCATTATGATGAAGGTACATTTCCATCAAGTCTATTAAGGCATGCTAGATGTGGACACTTGAATTACGACAACCTTCGCTTGTTGAAGAAAAATGGTGTTACTGGTTTGCCTACAATTCCTAGGAAACTTGAGCAATGTGATGCTTGCATTCTAGGAAAGCATAACAAACAATCTTTCATGATTCACATTCCAGACCACATAGAAAACTTGAACTCATTCATTTAGATTTATGTGGTCCAATGCCTGTTCCTTCTGCAAATGGAAATAAATATATGATGACATTTATTGATGACTACACCAGAATGTGTTGGGTCTATTTATTGAAGAAAAAATCTGATGCTTTTCGAACATCAAAAACTTTCATACATGGATTGAAAATGATGCACAATCTCATATTGGCTCTATTCACATTGATAATGGAAAAGAATACACTTCAAATGAATTTGAAAACTATCTTCGCCAACATGGGATCAAACATCAAACAACTATGCCTTATAATCCCCAACAGAACAGAGTAGTTGAAAGAATGAATAGGACAATCTTAAATATGGTACGTTCCATGATGTTTTTCAACAATGTAAAATTGATGTTTTGGACTGATGCAGTTCTATGTGCTGTATATGTAAAGAATAGATGTCCATCTAATGCTATTAGAAACAAGACTCCTTATGAAATGTGGTATGGCCACATTCCTTCGGAAAAGCATCTCAGGTTCTTTGGTTCCACATGTTATGTCTTGATACCAAAAGTACATAGAAACAAACTTGGTGCAAGGAGTCATAAGTGTATCTTCTTGGGGTATTCAAACACCTCCAAAGCATACAGTCTCTATGATGAAGTTAATAAAAAGTTTGTTGTATCTAGAGATGTAACCTTTCTTGAATCTTCCAAAGCTGACAATGTTGTTGAGTGGCAACTTGATCACTTGATAGATTCGCAAATGCAAAATCATTTCAAGAATTTGATAATCAGATTCCCCATCTTGAAGGGAGATTCCTATACTGGATCAATCTGTGGAATCTTCTTCTGAAGCACTCTCTCCCCCACATGAAACTCCAACCACTGATGATACTTTGAGTGATGTGATTGACAGAATTGGGAGACTCAATCTTAATTCAATCCCAACTCAATCAACTGAGCAGCCTGGACCATCTGAGAAAGGTCCCCCAAAGAGGCTGACAAAGACGCTTGAATGTTGAGTGGCAACTTGATCACTTGGATAGATTTGCAAATGCAAAATCATTTCAAGAATTTGATAATCAGATTCCACATCTTGAAGGGAGATTCCTATACTGGATCAATCTGTGGAATCTTCTTCTGAAGCACTCTCTCCCCCACATGAAACTCCAACCACTGATGATACTTTGAGTGATGTGATTGACAGAATTGGGAGACTCAATCTTAATTCAATCCCAACTCAATCAACTGAGCAGCCTGGACCATCTAAGAAAGGTCCCCCAAAGAGGCTGACAAAAACGCTTGAAAGTGTTCATCCTGATGAAGTTGGAAAGACAGGAACAAGAAATTCAACCAGACAAAATGGAGGTGAAGTAGCTGATTCTGATTCTCTTGTTGATATGGATGTTTCTTATGATTGTGAACTGAATTTGTCTACATATTTTGAACCAACTTCCTTCAAAGAAGCCTCTTTTCATGATGAATGGAAAGAAGCGATGCAAAAGGAGTATGATGCCTTGATAAAGAATGACACTTGGAAGTTGGTTGATCCTCCATTGGGAACAAAACCAATTGGCTGCAAGTGGGTCTACAAGAACAAGTATAAAGTTGATGGCTCACTTGACAAGCACAAAGCCAGGCTTGTGGCAAAAGGTTTTGCACAAAAGGAAGGGGTTGATTATGAGGAGACTTTTGCCCCCATAGCAAAATGTGCGACTATTCGGACACTCTTTGCCCTAGAAGCTCATAACGGTTGGAAAGTCCATCAAATGGATGTAAAAACTGCTTTCTTGAACTGAGATCTAAAAGAGAATGTTTTTATGTCCCAACCTAAAGGATTTGTTGTGAAAGGACATGAACATAAAGTATGCAAACTTGTGAAATCCTTGTATTGCCTCAAGCAAGCACTGCGATCCTGGTATGAAAAGTTAACTGAGCATCTTCTGAAACTCAATTTCAAACATTATGATATTGATGATGCAACTTTGTTTGTCAAGAAGGTTGGCAAAACAGTTGTATATCTTGTGGTATATGTAGATGATCTTTTGATGAAAGGGAACAATGAGAGCTACATTGCATCCATAAAGAAAAAATTGAGGAAAGGTTTTGAAATCACTGATTTGGGCTATGTTCATTACTATCTTGGTATTGAAGTAACTCAACATCTGAAGTCTATATTCCTTTCTCAAAAGAAGTACATTGGAGATCTGTTGAACAGGTTTGGCATGGCTAATTGCAATCCTCTAACTGCTCTAATGGAACAAAACTTAAAGCTCACATCCATTGAAGGAAAATAATTTGAGGATGCAACAAAGTATAGACAACTTGTAGGAAGTCTCAACTACCTGACTACTTCTAGACCAGACATTTCGTTTGCTGTTGGAATCCTCTCCAGGTTTATGCAAAATCTTTGTGAGGGACATTGGTCTGCTTCAAAAATAGTTCTAAAGTACTTGAAGGGAACTCAAGACTTTGGACTCAAGTATACACAGGTGGGCGACTTCAACTTGATTGGATACTCAGATTCAGACTTCGATGGAGACAAAGAAACTGGTGTATCTACTTTTGGTTATGCTACAAGTCTTGGATCATTATCTGTCTTCTGGAGATCACCTAAACAATCAGTTGTAGCAGATTCCACAACAGAGGTAGAATATGTGGCAGCAATTGAGGCAACAAAAGAAATTGTGTGGCTCAGGAAATTTTTGGAAGATTTGCAGGTAAAACAAGTGCATTCAACTCCACTCATGATTGACAACACCTCTGCAGTAAAGTTGGCCAAGAACACAAAGTTCCATGATCGAATGATGCACATCGATACAAAATACCGTCTGATTCGACATCATGTTGAGGCCAAGATAATCCATCTATGCCATTGTTCCACTGATGAGTAGATTGCAGACATCTTCACCAAAGTGCTTGGAAGAGAAAAGCTTGAAAGATTCAGAACGATGCTTGGACTCACCAACATCCCTTCAAATTGGGGGGGGGGAATGTTGACACCAATACAAAATACCATCTGATTCGACATCATGTTGAGGCTAAGACAAGCCATCTATGCCATTGTTCCACTAATGAGTACATTGCAGACATCTTCACCAAAGCGCTTGGAAAAGAAAAGCTTGAAAGATTCAGAATGATGCTTGCATTCACCAATATCCCTTCAGATTAAGGGGGGGGAATGTTGACACCTAATCATGGGGATTGGGTGAACATTTGTAAATAATGTAAATAATAAATAATAGAATAGGAAGAGTCATTGGGAGGTGAAACCCAAGAGTCACTCCCTCATGTATATAACTATGAACAATCTAAATGAATAAACACAGTTGATTTGAGGAGTTACCTCCTGGCCTGATACATCTGAAAGTTTCAGTTCTGATATAATTGTTACAACAGTGTATTCAGGGCATAAACACACATAAAATAAGCCTAAATTCATTAACAAGTCGCTTAAGGCATTGCACATTAATCTTGTGGTTAAATTGATTTCATATAAGTTATTTTTTGATAATTGTTGGGCAAGTTCCAGATCTGATATGTTTGCTACAACCATTTATGCAGTCATATAAACTAAATAAGAATCCTCAAATTTGATTAAAGATCATCTAAAAATCACTCAAATTGATTAGCTAATCATTAGAGCTTATTTGACATTAATATTTAGGCACTTTGTTGGTTTATTAAGGACCGAATCACTGATTTTCTGAGTTATTACAGATCTGATATACATCATTTTGAGGTCTGATCTGAGCAAAATAAATCTGATCTATAGTGTCTAAGCAGTCCTATAATCAAGTGAATATCATTGGAAGTTAAATGTTGATTTTTTAGTTTATCTGTGGAATCTTGCATCACTTCTTGACTGCTGATATAAAATTGTAGACCTATTAATACAAGGTTGCAGCAATAATAAATCACATATAAGTCTCTAAAATTGGGTAAGAAAATTTTCCAATTCATAATCGTTCATGGTTGAAGTGATTTGGGCAAAATTTTAGTCATTGACATCTTGTATTGGAAAACATTTGCTAATTACAAAAGTGCTCTAAGTTTCCTAAATTGCTATCATTGTTATCACTTGTTGGTCAATATCTTTGTGGAATTATTGTAAGAAGATCTCTTGTTGGTTGTTGGCACTTGTATAATTGAGCACTCGGTTTTGTTTAAGATTGTCTTTCCATATATTGTTAAGTAACCTTATTAGAAGATAATCAACATCAAATACTTGAATCACATAAACAATCTTAACTCAAGACTCACTCATAATCCTTGCATATCATCCTAAGAATATTCATAAGCTTGGTTGATAGACATTTTTGACAACCTTTCTCAGCTAGATTGAGGAGCCCAACACTTTTTTAGTGGTTAACATGGTGACCTTGTAGTAGTTAGAGCCACAGTCTCTGCAGCACCAGAGGCATCGGGTGGTTAGAACACAAGGGGAGGTATAATTAATCAAGCCTTTGTTTGCTTCCCATTGGCTTCTATCCCACAACTTACTCTAGAGACTAGTTCCAAAATAGTTAAGAGGAAGGAACCATCTAGAATATGAATATAATTAAAAGTAACCAAGATTCTTGCATTTCACCTAATTCTTAGGATTAGCATAGCATATATGTTAGTTAAGCATTCAAGCAGTGGTTGTTCTTCTGGTCATTTGGTCCTTAATTGATATAAAGCAAGTAAGTTGACTCCATAAGGCACTGGTCTCATTGATAATTAAATCTAATCTCTAAAAGCTTGCTAAATCAACCAAGTGGGTAGGCCATTCAATCATGTCTCTTAGACTCCTTGGTTGCCAACTTGTCTTTCATTTCTATTTTCCATAGGGACTAACCCCCATAGCTTGTTGTTGGGAGACAACGAGAACGGAGTGGGTGAGGATCAAAGTGAACCCTCGCCGCCCTGAGTCATTGTTGCACTGTGTGTGTACAATCTGAGCGACAACATTTTTTGGCGTTGTTGCCGGGAATCGTTTTGTTCTCGATGTTTGAACGACATTCTTTAAATCTTTCATCTTCATCATTCATCTTTAATCGTTTCATTTAGCCAACAACTCCACAACATTCCTGGCATTGTTGCAATCTCTTCGTCTTTTCATCACCTTATCTTTTCTCCTCTCATTAATCTTTTCATCTTCTTTATTTGCACCTTTAGCACTTGTACATCTCAGTTGGTTCCCTGTTTGGGTGGTGACTCCACTTATTCATTCATTCACAAGAGCTTACTCTACAAGAAATCCTGGTAGCTTGGTTAACCTCTCTCCCGATCTTGAAAAGTCTTTAGGAGCTCGGTTAAACAAATTACATTCTAGAGAGCATTTAATTCTTCTCAGACAGGAAGCCCTCCCTGATATCCATCTTCTTCTTCCTAACTAACTTTTGTTTTTTATCATTTTGGATTTTAGAGTTAGATTTATGTTCAAGTGGCGACTCCACTCCTTCCATTTTCTGCTAGAAACCCTCTTCTTGTAGACTTTTTGCTTATCCTGAACAAGGACCTCTTCTTGATATCCATTTGTTGTCAAGTGAGCAAGTCATCATGAATGACTTGTTCCCTCGTAGTTTTATGAACATTCAGGGTTATCCCATGATATTCTAGAGAAAGCCATTGATAATTTGCCTTCTTTTCAATGCAATGGTGCAATTAATGCTAATGATCATCTCAAGAAATTTAATCTTTTTGTGGCTAAGTGGTGCAACAATGTTAACTATAATCATGAAGACATTAAGATGTGACTATTTGTCTTTTCCTTGGAAGATAATGCTATGGATTGGTTTCATCTTTTTCCTAATGATTCTTTTGATTCTCTACAAGCTATAATCAATGCCTTTATTAATGAATATGGAGATGAGAAGTATGAAAAGGATTTACTTCGTGCCATTTATAGTATGAAAAAGAATGAAGATGAGAATGTTCAAGAATTTAATAGGACATTCAATGGCATTGTAAGAGATTTATCTCAAGATTACAAACATCCTGGCAAGCTTTTGTTAGACCATTACATTGATGCATTTGACACTGACACTTCTTATGAGTTGATGCGCGGGAAACCCACTAATGTAAGGCTGCTCATACTTTAGCTAAGGAATTAGAAAAGGACAATAAAGCATCCGAGAAGTTTGGGATTCCAGATTTTAAAGAGGAAGAAACTAAAGAAAAGGAAAGTGATCCTGTTAAAGAATTAGCTCAAATTATTAAAAGTATGCAAGTTGAGCATAAAAATCAAGTCACTGTCATGCATAATCACCTAATTAATATGGAGGAATCTCAAGAGAATGAGCTGCAGAATAATGATGATCAATCTTTGCCATATTGCAGTCCTTATGAAAGTTTTCATGATGAATCTACTTGTGCTATTGCAAGAGGAATCTTGGGTAGTGGCATTGTAGGGACAAGTGGCCAAATTAACAATGTTATTGAAGAATCACATTGCTTGCCTATAGAATATCATGATAATCATCTTGTTAAGGAATTAATTCAAATGATCAAAGACATGCAATCTAGTCAAGTAAGATTAATAGCAAATTATTAAAAGTATGCAAGTTGAGCATAAAAATCAAGTCACTGTCATGCATAATCGCCTAATGAATATGGAGGAATCTCAAGAGAATGAGCTGCAGAATAATGATGATCAATCTTTGCCATATTGCAGTCCTTGTGAAAGTTTTCATGATGAATCTACTTGTGCTATTGCAAGAGGAATCTTGGGTAGTGGCATTGTAGGGACAAGTGGCCAAATTAACAATGTTATTGAAGAGTCACATTGCTTGCCCATAGAATATCATGATAATCATATTGTTAAGGAATTAATTCAAATTATCAAAGACATGCAATCTAGTCAAGTAAGATTAATAGCAAACCACACCAGAGAAATGAGTTCCATGGAGAACATGTTACATGCTATGGAAGTTACTTAGTATAATCAAAGGATCAGTATTCAAAACACGATAGAGATCTTGAAGGATGATCACGCACAACAAATAAGAACAATTGAAGAAAGACAATTACAGGTAATCAATGTCATGGAGGTTAACTTCTCTGAGAAGATAAATACCATGGAGCATAATGACACACAAGAAATGAAAGCCTTGGAAGCTAAGTATTTCACTCTTCAAGACAGATTCGGGAAGACAAAAATCAATCAAACAAAATTAATGGTAAGACATTGCAAGGAAATGAGTGCCATGCAGAGGAGGTTGGAAGAAATGAAAGAATTACAAAAGTTGCAGCCTAATCCATAACTTTCAACAGATCACAATCTTTCCAACCAGCTGACCCAGGGTCCATCTTGTTGTGAGTTTCATGAGGCAGTCACATATCCCGTTTAGATGCAGAAGGAAGGGAGACAGGTCACAAAAGTCTTGGGCCTTCCATCCCACCATCTTCAAGGTCAGGCAAGTAGGTCTACATTAACCACATCATCACCAACATCACGGTCCGCCAAGAAGAAACGAAGAAAGAAAAGAAACAAAGGAAAAGACAATGCTAAGCTTCCACGATTTGTCTTGTATGAAAGAAATGGGAACATAAAGAAGAAGAAGTTTGATGCATCCGATGGCCTGGAACAACTTGATATTCGGACAAGACAGATTCCTTTGATATGCAGGATCGGGCATGGCACATCCGAGAAGCAACCCACAGACTTGCCAAAAAGTCGGCAGATGCTCAGTATGCACTATGTTGAAGACATCTGATGCCACAGGGCATCTTTGTATAGTATATCTAAACCTACTCCCTTTCATTTATGTCATTAGTTAGTTTTATTTCATGCATAAAGTTACATGTTTTTTCATTTCAGTTTGTTAGAGTAGACTTTTTCTATTCTAGCAGATATTCTATGTATGCATGATGGTTTCGATCTTGAATGGATATCTATTTTATGGACTTTTGTTTTCTTGGATACAATATTCTGGATTTTCACATTGCTCCATTGAAGCAACGTCTCCCCATATGGAGCCAGATGTTGCACACCTTTTGTCACAATTCCAAGGAAGCAGTTGTACCATTTTTTTTAAGTTCAGAAACATCAGCCAAAAGATTATTGTATCATAGTAAACTAATTCTACAAATTTGTAATGTAAATGATGCTATTACAACCATTAATTATGTAACAACCTAGGTTAGCCTTCGATTTTGGCGACAAATTTCATCCTAGGAGGTTTTTCGTCTCACTGATTATCTGTGTTTTTAGACACTGATGATCAACAAAGTTTTTCCCTCTAGCCTCACCTCAAAGCTAGGGTGGGATTTATCGTCGAAGTCTTAGGTGAGTCCTAGTGTTTTAGTCGAGTCTTTTGTAAAAGTGATTTGCGAATAATTTAAGCTATTTGGTTAAATTATTTTATTACAAATCACTTGGTCTACTAGATCATATTGTGTCGCAGAATTGGGTAAATTTTATGAGGGTATATAACGTACAGGTATTCCCCTTTTGAGGGTTGAATTGGTAAAATCTTATGTAAATAATATTTTAGTGCATGGTCTTTCATACTTAGACACCATGGTTAAAATATTTGAGGGTGGAAAAATAATTAATTCTCTCATGATTCAATTAATTAAACCCATTCTGCAAATTTGTAATGTAAATGATGTTAGTATGATTGTTAATTATGTAACAACCTAAGTAAGCTTATGATTTTGGCGACAAATTTCATCCTAGGAGGTTTTTCGTCTCACTGATTATCTGTGTTTCTAAACACGGATGATCGACAAAGTTTTCCTTCCAGCCTCACCCCAAAGCTAGGGTGGGATTTATCGTCGAAGTCTTAGGTGAGTCTTAGTGTTTTAGTCCAGTCTTTTGTAAAAGTGATTTGGGAATAATTTAAGCTATTTGGCTAAATTATTTTATTACAAATTACATGGTCTACTAGATCATATTGTGTTGCAGAATTGGGTAAGTTTTATGAGGGTCTATAACAAACAGGTATTCCCCCTTTGAGGGTTGAATTTGTAAAACCTTATGTAAAAAATATTTTAGTGCATGGTCCCTCATACTTAGACACCATGACTAAAATATTTGAGGGTGGAAAAATATTTAATTCTCTCATGAGTCAGTGAATTAATTAATTAATTTTTCTAGCAAAAATAAAATTAAATCTTAAGCCAAAAAATTAATTAATTAAGTCAAAATTAAAATGTTAGAGAAATTAATTTCTCCAAGTGGAGAAATTTGTGGGTTTAAAAAGTTAATTTTTGGAGGTCCCCCACCAAGAGGACATTGGAAATTTCAAGAAAAATTGGACCTTTGGACCTTGGTGGTTAAGTCAAAGTCAAATTTTTTAGGGATTTAGTTCAAAATAATTATTTTTGGACGAATAAAAAATGGGTTTTATGAGATATTCGAGAATTCCTCAAAAATAATTATTTTCAATGGTGGAAATTAAAATATGATCAAATATTTATCAACGGTCAATATTATTTGGACGGGGATCAACCCAACTAGCCGTTATTTTCCACTTGGAGGAGCTATCTATAAATTAGAAGCCATTTTGCTTCTCAAGTCATGATGAAAGCTCTGACGCTAGTCTATGTAATTTTGTAACGATGGTTTGTTCCCCTGGTCTGTTGGGAACGTTGAAATATCATAATAAAAGACTTTGGGGTTCAGTTCATGGTGTTCTTTGTCCGATGATCTGTGGTATGTGCTTTTCTATGTTGTGCTTAAAATTTTAAAGTTTGTTTATTCATTAGATGGTGATAAACATTCTATTGGTAGATTTTGTGCCTATCTTAGGTGATCTGATTCGCCATATATCTAACAAGCTTTCTTTAAGAAAATATATAGAGTTTGCAGGTTCTTGACCCTTGGGCTCCAAGTTCACAGACTTTGGAGGAGAGCCAATCTTGTTTGGGCTTCGAGAATTTTGTTTGGTTTTCTTATTTCGCTAAGGCTGTGGGCAATACCATAACTTTCGAAACACATCTGATCTATGGCCATTATTCATCATTTAAAAAATTATTTACTCAAAATATTTCTTTCCAAGCATTTTATATTTTTATATAACTTGTAAATTATTTTTTAGAATAATTTTTGTAAATAAAATTTTCTAACCATTGATTTTCAACTATTTGGGTTGGGGTTTTATTTTAAATTTTATGTTTTGGTGTTTTTAACATACTTGTTAATATTCTTTAGATTTATTTTATTTTGTAAATAATTTTTAGATTTCAAAATTGTAAATATTTATTTGATTTAAGTTTTAATTTTTTTAATTAGATTTAACTTTTAATTTGAAATTTGAATTTTACATGTTAAGTTTTTATCTCACATTCAAAATTTGAAAATAGTTTCTCTAATTTGTGTCTATATATACTAACCTTTCACCTTGTATTTTCTATTATGCAAATAATTTCACTAACCCTTTGCATTTTAATTTTTTCTTATATATATTTTCTTGGGGTTTTTATTTTATTTTTGTATATATCGAGATTTTTTGGGATTTTTTTTTTTTTTTTATTTGTACTAGTGAAATCTCTCAAGGGATTAGAGAAAGGAGTAAACTTCTGAAATTTCCTACCCTTAAAAACCCTAGATGTCTACGGTTTTTGAGCCCATTTTTGCATGTTGCTTATTTTCAAATTAGGGAAGAAACCCATTTTCCGAAGGCCCTAACTCTTAGCCAACCTAAAAGGCTAGTGTTTTGGACCTATTTTGCAAGCATTAAGAAGGTTGTAAGCCCTACAAGGGCTAGATCCCATTGCAAACAAGGGTTTCTTCAAGGGATTGGCATTTTATCTCTAATAATTTGTGATTGCAGTAGTCATAAAGGTCCGATATTTGGGTTTTGAGCTAACATTTTGTGAGTGCAGGTGTTGAGGAGTGATTTCTTTCACATCTCCAAACTTGGCATAGGCCATTAGACCTTGGGGTTTGCTTCTATTGCCTTCATCTCTCATTTTAATTGACTGCATTAGTGCATATTCTATATCAGATCTGACATATTGATTAATAGTGACATATCATCATAATACAAGCCTAAAAAACGCACGCACTAAGCTAATAACTCATACAAGACTTCAAAATAAATTATAGGGGTTTGATCTATCAGTTTTATTGCTATATGTTGGTTGTCATAATTTTCAAGGTCTGATTTGAAATTGCAGAGGTCTGATCTGAAAGTTTCAGTTCTGATATAATTGTTACAATAGTGTATAAAGGACATAAACACACATAAGATAAGGCTAAATTCATTAACAAGGCGCTTAAGGCATTGAACATTATTCTTGTGGTTAAATTGATTGCATATTGATATAAGTTATTTTTTGGGGACTGTTGGGCAATTTCCAGATCTGATATGTTTGCTACAACCATTTATGCAGTCATATAAACTAAACAAGAATCATCAAAACTGTCTAAAGATCATCTAAAAATCACTCTAATTGATTAGCTAATCATTGGAGCTTATTTGGCATTAATATTTAGGCACCTTGTTCGTTTATTAAGGACTGAATCACTGATTTTCAGATTTATTACAGATCTGATATATATCCTTTTGAGGTCTGATTTGAGCATAATAAATCTGATCTATAGTGTCTAAGTAGTCCTCTAATCAAATGAAAATCATTGGAAGTTAAATGTATTGATTTTTTAGCTTATATTTGGCATTTTGCATCATTTCTTAACTGTTGATATAAAATTGCAGACCTCTGAATACAAGGTTCCAGCAATAATAAATCACATATAAGTCTTTAAAATTGGGTAAGAAAAGTTTACAATTCATAATCATTCATGGTTGAAGTGATTTGGGCTAAATTTTAGTCATTGGCATCTTGTATTGGAAATCATTAGCTAATTAGATAAATGCTCTAAGTTTCTCAAATTTCTTTCATTGTTATCACTTGTTGGTCAATATCTTTGTGGAATTATTGCAAGTTGGCACTTGTATCATTGAGCAATCGGTTTTGTTTAAGATTGTCTTTCAATATATTGTTAAGTACTCTTGTTATAAGATAATCAACATCAAGTACTTGAATCACATAAACGATCTTTACTCAAGACATACTCATAATCCTTGCATATCATTCTAGGAATATTTTTGCATTTAACAATTTACCTCCAAGCATAAGCTTGGCTGATGGACATTTAGGACAACTTTTCTCAACTAGCTTGAGGAGCCTAACACTTCTTTAGTGGTTAACATGGTGATCTGGCAGTCATTAGAGCCACAGTCTCTGCAGCACCAGAGGCATTGGGTGGTTAGAACACAGGGGGAGGTATCTTTAATCAAGCCTTTGCTTGCTTCCCGTTGGCTTCTATCCCAAAACCTACTCTAGAGACTAGTTTCAAAATAGTTAAGAGGAAGGAACTATCTAGAACAGACATATAATTAAAAGTAACCAAGATTCTTGCATTTTACTTAAGTCTTAGGATTAACGTAGCATATAGGTTAGTTAAGTATTCAAGCAACGATTGTTCATTCGGTCATTTGGTCCTTAATTGATATAAAGCAAGGTGACTCCATAAGGCACTGGTCTCATTGATAATAAAATCTAATCTCTAAAAGCTTGCTAAATCAACCAAGTGGCTAGGCCATTCAATCGTGTCTCTCAAACTCTTTGGTTGACAACTTGTCTTTCATTTCTATCTTCCATAGGGACTACCCCCATAGCTTGCTGTTGGGAAACAGCTAGAACGGAGGGGGCGAGGATCGTGACAGCCCCTGCCTTGAGTTGTTGTAGCACCATGCCTGTACAATCTGAGCGACAACATGATGCATAGAGAATTTAATAGCATGGTATCTGAGTGATACCAAAGTATATGGGCCAAGAGATACTCGAGTCCATCACGTTATTGTTTGAGGGTATAAAAGGAGAAAGCACAGAACATTAAGTCGAGAGGGTTGATGCTGTATCATATATCTACTTGGTGTATCAAAGGAATGAAGCCGCCATATGGTAACTGAAAGTTGCCACTGTATCAAATAGAAAAGAGAGCCACCATCTCAAATAAGAGAGGAAGCTGCCATATCAAATAAAAGGACAGTGCCAATTATCAGATTGAGGGAGTTGCTCTATTTGGTCATCAAATTAAAGAAGCTGCATAATCAATTTTTTGAAAGTAGCTGCCACAGTTCAGTTACAAAAATTCAGTTCTATGCACAGTATAGAGGACCATAACAAAGCAATTTGCATAGGAATTCGTTTACGAGCATAAAATTTTGCTGATTGTAATTCAAGGAATGAGCCAACCTTTATCCACTGTTCATCAAATTATAGGGAGCTGCTGATCATTCAAACAGAGCAGCCACAATTCAAACTCTTAAGTTCACCAGTGGCAAGAACAGAGCTAAATTTAGAAGGCAGAGCGTTACAACAATTTTTATCTTATTGAATTTTTTCATTTTAGATTGCTCAGCTCATTTTCTGAGAGTGCAAACCATTCTAGAAAAATTCGATAGATGTAATTTTCATACTTGGAAAGTGCAGATTTAAATGTATTTAAGGAGTGAAAATTTATGGGGAATTGTCAAAAGCACTGAACCAGAGCCTACAGAGCATAATAAATTGATTGATTGGCAAAATAGAGATAACAATACCAAATCAATCACTGGCCTTGCTTTTTCAGATTCAGAATTACATAATGTTGATCTAGACAAATCTTCTAAAGAAATCTGGGAGAAAATACAAAAGTTGTTTGGTCCAAAAGGTGTAAATGCAATTTTTTTTAATTTACAACTCTTTACATTGAAAATAGCTGCTCAAACTACTATGTCCAGCCATATAAATGATTTTAAGTCGCATATAAAATAGTTAGCTGAAGTTGGTGCAAAAGTAGAAGAGGAGGATGTAAAAGCTCCATTGTTAAATAGTTTACCTTCAACTTACAACGATGCTATTTTAAATTAAGTCAATTGTCATTATAGTCCTTAGATGATATGATATCATCTCTTTTGGCTGAGATAAAAGGCTAAATAAAGGAGATTCAAAACGTGCTTTGCTTCCAGAGAATGCAGCACTTACTAAAAAATTCATGAGCAGAAAAATAGGGAAACAAATAGTGAAAGAATATTTTTAATGTTATTATTGCAGAAAAATATGTTACAACATGAAATTGCAAAAATTGATCCAATGATCTTGTAAAAGGGAAGCTTAAAGACAAACGAAAACATATTATAACCTTGAGAATGAAAAATTTCATAATTGAAGAATCATCTGAGCCTAAATGTGAAGTTGAGAAACATGACAATGAAACAGAGGAGAGTTTCTTGTTTTGATCTGTCGAATATTTGATACAAGGTGGTGTCAAAGAAGGTTTAACTTTTCATGGATTGTTGTCCCAAGTAATTTGGGAATTTCAATAATTCATGAGTTTGGTAATTCAGGAACTTAAAATTTTCTGAATTTGAGTAATATGGAAACCCAGGAGTTTAGAAAATTCAGGAATTCGGAAGTTCTACCCTTACGAGGGTGATGAGGCAGCATGATGGAATACCTGCAATATTCGAGATTTGTAGAGCAGAGAAGCTGCTTAAAGAAAATATTTCTTTTAATGTTTTTGTTGTCAATCAAGCTTTAATGGTTAGAACTTAGAAATGTAGCATTACAAGGGGGTTTTAGAATATAACGTTTTAATATGAGTTAATTTATAATATTTAATAATGATAGGCATTGAGATTTGAAAATGTTATTTAGAAAAGGTGGTTAAGTTATGCAACTACCTACTAGCCAAATAGGAGAGGGTTGGTGTCAATGTATTCAACAACTCTTCCATTAATAAAAGTACTTGTGTTCATATCCTTAGTTCTAACGATACATTATCAATTTTATAACAATATGCCCCCTATCATTGTACATTAAATCATTGGATTAGAGTTCTCTCCATGTATTCCTGGTGTCTCTCTCTCAAGTTTGCTTGTGTGGAGGTTTTTATTTGATCGTGAAACCTGTCATCATATTCCAACACTACACTGTTACTTTGGGTACCATGTATTTTTTTCTATTCAAAATAATTCTAAAATTTGTTAATATGTAGGATTGCCTCTGTGCTGAGTAACAAGGTTATGGCTGGTTTATAGAACATTTCCTTGTATAAGATGGTTTCCCTTTGGCTGTATGGTGATGAACATGTGGAATATTGCTACAAGTGAATATAATATTGACATTATCTACAATTTTTGACACGCAGTTCTGAAAAAGGTGCATATATGTTTGGACGCAATCACCTATGTGATTTTATTTTGGAGCATCCAACCATTTCTCGGTATCATGCAGGTAGGGTCACTTCTCTTGTTCTTTGTTTTGGCAGTTAAGGTCATATCTATAAGAATTACTGCAATATGTTTGGTAGATAGGTTTGACTGATTACATTTTGGTATGCCTTTGGAGTGTATGTTGCTTTTATATTTTTAAATATCATGATTCTAAACCATTAGAGAGAAAATATGCAAAGTTTGCTCCAATGTTGTTAAAAGCGCGATCGGGATTAAATCGGCGCGGGGAATGAATCGGAAAAAATCGGGAAAGTTTGGTACAAAAATATTCATTTTTTTTTTCAAATTTTTTAATATCTAAGCCATCTACAACATAAAATAAATACATTGACACAAATATGATACAAAAACTAATATATAAGATGTTTAATATCATTTCTAGCGCTAAAATCACACATAACATTGAATCATGTTCTGAATAGTAAGTCCTGACTCCTGAGTCCCAACTCAGCCTCAAAATATCAACAAAAAATATGATAATGCATCTCATCATGTCATAATGTCATATACAATAAAATGAAAGTCTAATCTTATTGATTTCCTCTGCACCTCTTGCGAGAAAATGCCACAACTTTCCCTTTCCCTCTAGATGTAGATGCTGGTGCCTGTGCTGGTAAAGATGGCAGTGGAGTCTGATGTGCTCTAGTAGCTGAAGAACTAGAAGTAGGAGGTTTAGGAGGTAGACACGTCCTCTACTGGTGGCAGTGGTAGCCCGGGCAGGCGGTGTCACCTCCTCCTTCTGTTTCCTCCTCCTCCTCCACCTCCTCCTTCCTCCTCCTCTACTCCTCCTCCCCCTCCACAACATCCTGCACTAACCAATCATCAGCAGACTCCATGAGAGGCCTCTCGGCCTCGACCCTCCATGCAGTAGTGGGGTCAATCCCTCCAATGAGATGGCATCCACATAGGTTCTTCTCAAGTTGCCTCACCACAATTGAAAATTGTAGTAGACGTAGACAATGGCATAAGTCGCAGGGAACCAACCTGTACAAAATCATGAATAATAATTAAAAATTACAAAAAAATATTGTTTAATGAATTCAAAAATTTATTTGGAAATTTGCAATATTTTAAATGTTTAAGTGTTAACCTGTTGCGCTTCTTATTGTGTATTTTTTCAAATACACTCCAGTTGCGCTCACATCCCGAGGAGCTACATGTTTGGCTGAGGATACGAATGGCAAGCTTTTGCAGAAGGGGTACCCTGCCACCATACATTTTCCACCATGCATCTACAACAAAATTACAAATAAAATTTTAAATGAACATAAGAAAAAAATGGAATTTGAAGAGAATGAAATTTGAAACAAAGTTACAAACTAAAAAATACCTGGCATTTTAATCATCCTATCATTGATAGCCATCTCAAAGCCAAATGTGCCACCTGCCATCCTATATGTCTCAATTTGTTTAGAGATCTCTATACGTTGTTCTGGAGATCGCACCATCTTCTGGGCACAGGATAAGAATCCATCCATGATCTCAGCATCAAAATCAAACCCACATGCATAAGAAAATGCAGGGTTCAGGAAAAGCCCTGCAGCATGAATGGGACGATGGAGTGTGTTGTTCCATCGCTCATCAATCACTCCCCATAGAAGGAGTTGTTTCTGAAACCTATCATCTCCCTTGTCATCATAGTAGGCCCGAATGGCTTCTTTGGCCCTATCCATGGCTTCATACAAATAGCCCATTGCGGGCTTCTCACCATTAACCAACCGAAGAACCTTTACCAAAGGTTCAGTAACGGCGCACACCTCCTGCACTCCCGCCCAGAAGTCTTCGTGGTATGAAACTAGTCTGCATACGACCTTTCCTTCTGGTTTGTGGCTCATTGTCAAAGCACGCCACTCCTCTAAAAGAAACATTCTTTTCACATCCCACATAGAATTCAAAAGGGATTGAAGAGATATGAAATTGGTGGCAAACCGTGTAATGGCGGGGCGCACCAACTCTTTGTTCTTGGTGAATTTTGTCATCAAGCTAAGCACAGATGTATGATTATATATAAATTTTGTAATGCTTTTTGATGAGTCAACAATATCTTTGACAAAGGGAATTTTCCCTATGTCCTCTAACATCAAATCAATACAAGGGCAGCACAAGGTGTCAAATAAAGTAGGAAATGCCTGTCCCCATAAGCATCCTACCAGCAGCAACATAATTTGCAGCATTGCCGTTATGACTTGGAACTGCTGTTTCAGGGACCACCTTCAAAATAAAGCATCCCAGCAAATCACATAAAGTTTTTGCATCTTTGATTTGGTTAGATGCATCAACAGATTTGATAAACATAGTCCCCTTGGGACAAATAACCAAGAAGTTTAAAAGGGTTCTCCCCTTTTGGTCAGTGCAACCATCTGACATAACAGTGCATCCTGTTTTTGCCCATGATGCCCTAAAATCCTCCAATCTTTGGGTGCAGTCATGCTTTTGATTTTGAAGAATCCGGCCTCTGAAATCATGATAAGAAGGGATTTTGTACCCCGGGTCAACACTGGCAATAGCATCAACAGCAGGTTGGAAAAATGGATTATTCCTTACAATGCTGAAAGGAATCACTCCAGAGGAGAAATTTTGCCAGCAAGTTGTCAACTTCTTCTTTCTTGGTTCTTTTTAGCATTGAACCGATAAATGGCTGTGAACCAGGTGTGGTTCGAGAAACAAAAAATGATGATGCAGCTACTGGATTGGCTGATGCTGCAGTAGAACCAGCGCCACTTGGCCCACTTCCTTCAGCTGACTTTTTTAGTTGCCTTTTGAGTTCTTCTTTGGCCTCTCTAGTCTGCTCTAATTCTCCCAATGCTCTCATGGCTCTTTGGATAAGTTCAGCATTTGTATTTGTACAAGGCCCCACATCATGTCCAGGGATTTGTGCAATGTGATACTTCAACCTGTACACCCCCCCGCGCATCTCCTTTCCACACAACTTGCAACTCAAGTTTTGTCTATCATTCGGAGCATGAAGCGCAACATATTCCCAGAAAGGATCCAATTTCCTTGGCATGTTTGTTTTTGAACTTTGAAGTTGCAAACCAATGGGAAAATAAGGATTAGGAAATATGAATTTAGGATTACAATTTAGCATTTGCCATTTACAAAATTACAAGTTACAAATTTCCAGAATCCAAAGTTCCAAACCCAAGTTACCCAACCAAATGGCAAATGCCAAAAACAATGAAAAAACATAAACAATGTTTAAAAAAAATGAAAAAAAAAATTGGTTCCCATAGTCATACCAAGTTACCTGTTGACCTTGCCGCTCGCACCTACCTACCAGTTAGCGAGAAAAGCCTTCAACCCCACAAGGTGTGGTTGGTGGCAGGGAACTCAGAGAAGGGGCTGTCACACTGATCCCAACTCTTTCCGTTTTAGCTATCTCCTAGGCTAGCTAAGGGGGGTGGTCCCTAATGGAAAGCTAAGCTAAAAGCTAAGATGTAAAGTTCTAGGAGAATTATTTGAGTTAAATAAGACTGTCAATCTGAGATCTAAAATCAAAACGTAATATAAGCAATAGCCTTTAACCGTACGATAAACAGGAAACACACAAATGACCAGTGCCTTAAAAACGTTATTATTTCAGAAATGAAAATATTTTTGTTTGTATTTCTTTCTATGCTCAGAATGGAAACGAATGCTTTTAAATGAAAAGAGAAAATTTGTTTTGACTTTTCAAAATAGAAAACTAAGCTAAGGGATCAAGATACTTCCTTCTTGAGTAAATCTCTTTTTGATGTCTTAAGAGCTTGATGGCTTGAACAGCATGTGGGACCCTTGGTGTCCTTGGAGGTGACTATTCCCGCCGAAGAAGTCCTCGCCCTCCAACAGAACTGGCAAACCTGTCGCTTGAAAACACAGAAAACACTTGCAAACAAATTGTTAGAGCAAAAAGAGACTTGGCATATAGAGACCAAGTTGAGCTTGTCATTCAACCGAGAATGGACAAGCTACAACAAGTGTACAAGATATGCCAAGCCCAGAAGAGATTTGAGATAGCTGCAAATCTCTCCTCCCTAGACAATAGTGCCTTCAGGCAAAATGAAAAACAACTAGATAGCAAATGAAAATCAAATGAATATCAAACGACACAGGTATACCTCATGTACCAAGGCATGCACCACAAGAGAAGCTGGTAACCCCAAAGACTTTTATTTATTTATGTGAAAATTGAGTACAAAATCCGGCAGAGTCTCTGCCCGCCCAATAGCTTGTTCTATCCATTACAATAAGAGCCCAAGGCTCATATAAATAGGAAAATGGGAGATGATCCCAAGGCAAATTCCAATGACAAATGGCAATTAGGGGAAGATCCCAATGAAAAAATGAAATGACAAGTGGCTGCTATGACTGTCCATGTCTGAAGATAACTGTTGTAGATAAACATGTGGCAATGCTGATCTAAATGCCTGTAAACTGCTGTTTATTTTGGCTGCCAATGAACTGCTGATAAACTGCTGTTTACTTTGGCTGCCAACGAACTGGAGCTAACTCATGTACTTGCTGTTTTGTATTGCTGACTGGCTGCCACGTTAATCGCTGGGACAGCCTTTGACTGGGCCCACGTGATGCTGGAATGTCAACGTAGATATGCTGGAATGTATGTGTTAAATGCTGTATTAACTATGCGTATATCCACTCAAACTTCAACGCTGACCTGCTGTTTATATTGCTGTGTTAACTGCTGTCTATCCGTTGCTATGCTGCCCACTGTGAATTGCTGTTGACTGTTTGAGCCGGGCCCACGTGAGACTGCCCACAATTCTGCGTATTACCTTTGCTGACTATGCGTATTACCTTTGCTGACTATATGTGCTGCGTTTAAACTGTGAGTGGGCCAGCGTATATATTTGGATGGCTGAGTTGACTTCCGTACGGACTGCTGAGGTGGGGTTCCTTCCCATTTACTTTATACTTTTACCTTTAATACATATGATTTTGAATTAAATCTGATCATGAAATAAAATTGATCATTGAGCTTTAACCTGGCAGCAGTCAACGTGGGCCCAGTTTGACTTTGACTGTACCTGCTTTGAATTTCTTTGAAACTTTATGCGGTGGGCCCCACATTGCTTGCCACATCACCCTTGATCCTCTGCTTGACTTCCATGTCAAAATTTGACTTATTTTGACTTTGGAATTTTTTATTTTTATTTTTCCAATTATTCATTTTTTTGAATTTTTTCTTCATTTTTGCCACTGTCACTTGAAAAATCGCCTTTTGAGGGACTCTGAGTCATTATTTGACCCCCAAAGTAGGCTCTAGGAGAAAGCTGGGCCACTGAGGATGAATTTCGACTGGTCATACGCCCCAGACATCTCCTAAGGCCACTTATTTATGCCTTTACATAAAAAATAATT
>APFE030265321.1:5427-20543 GCA_000404065.3 Pinus taeda | reverse complement strand
TCTATTTGAATATCTATTTCTACGAATTTTTTTCTAGAAGGTATGTTTTTATATTTGCACCTCACTACTGGTATATTACACCAGCCAATGTTTAGGAAGAACTCTCTTGATCTGAGGAGAAGCATCATGTCATATAACTACTCTCTTAGACACTGGCACTATGATAGAATGAACGTATTGGATCCCAAATATAGAACACACAATTAGACGATTTAGCCAATACATGCAAACTATAGACTTGTACTGGAATATTAAGTTCTTGCTGGGATAGACTATCTTGGAATGACACGAGAACTATATGGGCATCCTAGACTAGAGAATGGAGAGGATTGAATGACACCTCGACATTCCTCCAGCAACGGGTGGTGACATATGCATATACAAAAGATATGTGATACAAAATATGTGCATATAAAGAAGTTGTGTGACTTCCATATATGCACATGTTTTTTTTGTATACACAACTTCCATATATATACTTCTTTCGTATATGAACAAATTTCATATATGCACTTTTATGTATATGCATAATTTTCATATATGTGCTTCTTCCGTATATGTGCATATCAAACATTTTGCATATACAGTAAATGCATATACATAAGATATGTGCATATATGGATGCACATATATGGAAGATACACATATCCAAAAGTTAGGCATATATGGAAGATATGCCAAGATATGAAAGATATGCATATGTGCATATATGCACAACTTCCATATATGTCCATATCTAGTGTATATACACACATCTTTTGTATATGCGTATCTTTCGTATATGCACACATCTTCCATATATATGCACCTTCTGTATTTGTTCATCTTTTGTATATGCATGCATATCTTCCATATATGCGCAACTTATGTATATGTGTATATCTTCCATATATGCCCATATTTGTATATACTTAGCTTTCATAGATGTGTATTTTCTGTATATGCACAATTTCAATGTATACGAAAGTCGCACATATATGAAATATATGCACATATGTGGAAGATACCCGTATACGGAAGCTAAAAATATACATAAGATATGCACATATTATATGGAAGTTGCGCATATATAGAAGATATACGCATATATGGAAAATACACATATACGAAAGTTGCGTACATACGGAAGATATGTGCATATACAAAAGATACACATATACTAGAAAAAATAAACAAAAAAAACAACAACTTCTGCCTCACATTACAATTATAAATAACACTGTAAGAATTTCAAGAGGGCCTGGATTTTGATGTCTCACATGACGATTGTTCATTTAAATCGTATGAACATGGTTTAGTAACTGGCATCTAATTCTACCTTAAGATTTTGTATGGGTTGTTAGATCACCTATCATGATTGTGTGACATGAAATTTCAGGTCATATAATTTTGTACAACGATTTCGTACGAGGGATTAGATCTCACCTCAAGATCATCTACCCTTAAAGGAAAGGTAATGAAAAATACAATCAGCTCTTAAGGATCATTTCAGTGGGCTACACGTTGTTTCCAATATGGTTTGTGGTGGTTGATAGTCGATCATACTTTGGAATTTCAAATGAAAATTTGAAAGTAGATTCACTAAGATTTGAATTTCAAATTTATATTTTGTATGAAGTAAAAAATTAGTGATAGCTATTTATTTTTCATCTTTGTTATTCTACATTTTATGTGAATTTATTAGTTTCAAATTTTGTTTTATATATATATATATATAGCTAGCCAAAGGTGAGCTTGAAGGTAGTTATCCTTCAAAGAAAGCATAATAACTTAACACCCTTTTTCATTAACTTAGGTTATTATCTTTACTCATAACCTCACAGTCCCTTTTTTTTACCAATTGCAATCTGTTTGTTATAAATATATTTGATTTAGGAGTGAGAACCCATGATTTGAGACTCACAGTTCTCTGACTCATGAATCTGAAAAAAATTCAAGGATCCATTATCCTGCATAATGTGAAAAGACTTGGTAATTAGTTAAACTAAAGGATTTCGATCCTTTCATTGGATTTGTTTGAGTAGGGAATTATAGAATATGATGAAGATGTCATTTTAGGGTTTTGGGGTTTTTCTAGGCACAGAAGTCCTTACTGGGTCTAGTAAGTCTATCCTGTGTTATGCAACAATAAATGAGGCCCATAATCTGACTCAAAAATTTCCATATTGGCAACATCGTTATATAAGTCACGAATCTAGAAACCAATCAAGGATTCATTGTCTTGCACAACACGACATGTCCTAGTAACCAATACAATCAAAGGAAAAAATTACAATTGGCATATTTGAAGGCAATGGAATTAGATATCAGGATTAAGTTCAGTTTTGAGTTTGGGGATGAATCTTTTTGGAATGACCCTAGTATATTAATTTGATATAAATTTCAAATGCCCGTGATTTTGAATAGAAAACAATAGACACAATTCTACTCTACTAATATTCGGAATAAGAATCATAATTCAGAATAACATGCAGAGACAGGAAACAATCAAAACCACAAGTACATAATGATTTCTAGGGGAGCACAACTAGGAAAAGCCCCTAAAGCCTCTTTGCATTAATCATTTGAATAGAGAAACTATTACAATAGCTTGCTACAACTTTGAGCACAACCTATAAATCAAAAAAATTTCTCTCTTCTGAATGAGAACCTATGACCAACACTTAGCAGATTTTTTTCTCCTCCAACCTCTAATTACATTGTGAAAAAATAGGCCAATTCGATCTCCTAAACAATAGGGAAGTCCCTATTTCCTTTCACAATTCCCAAGGAATTTATCTCGTAGCTGCATGTAATAATTATACACTCAGCTAGTATACAACTCATGTTACACTAGCCTTTGTCTCCTCCACTCCAGCCGAGAAATTCGAATTCCAAGCACACATCAACTATTTTGGGTTTTTTGATCAATGAACTGACATATTTTTGAGTTATAATGTTACCTCACTACACAATTGACCTTCAACTATCTTTATTAATTGTTATAGGTCAGTTAACTAAGTACAAGTGAAAATAACTGAACTAGATTGCTAAAATTTAGTAATCAACACATGCATGACTGAACTCCAAGCGCACTAACTCAAAAAATTTTATCTAACTAAGTGGCAATAGCCATGTCACACTTTTTAACTACATCCAAGTTGTCCTACTGATATGAAAATTTGATTTACTCAGTTTGACTAAGGCTAAAGCCAAATTTAGCATTTCTTGTTATATTTTCTAACACTCCCTCTGAAGAAGAAAGGGGTTTTTCACCACCCATATCCCACACCTATGGAACTTGAATTTACCTCTTGGCAATGCCTTTGTCAAGATGTAAATATTTTTCTCCTTAGATGGAATGTATTGTAGAAACATAATTCTCCTTTGCACATAGTCCCACAAATGATGATACTAGTTATGAATGTGCTTGGACCTATCATGAAATATCGGATTATTGGAGAGCTTAATGCAGCTCTAGTTATCACAATATTTCACTTTTGGAAACATCTCCTTATTGAAAAGGCCCACGAGTATTTTCCTCAATTGATGCTACTATTTACAGGCATCTTGTGGGTGTTGGAAAATGAGAAAGGCAGTAAACATTTTCTTGATCTTGATAATTTTTTGTGATTTTACTTATTATTATGATTTTCTATATCTTATTTCTTTAGTTCATCAAGAAATTAACAAAATCAACAATACATAAAATAATGGACAAAAGATGTAGGCACATGCGAGGGAAAATCCCCATCAAGGGGAAAACATAGTCAAAGTAATTATTCCTTTCAATAATATTCTTTGAGACTCTTCACCCTAGATGAAGAACAAAGGTTCCCTCCAAACCAAGTTAGCCTCCATAAGATTGACCTCTTCCCACTAAATTTTACTATGTAGCAACTTGCAGCAGCGAGAAACTTCCGATAGCAGTCCAACATGCAAGACTTTGAACTCCCAGTCCAGAGCATGAAATAAAGAGATACCACCACAAAAATTTCAATTTTCCTTGGCTCCTTAGATTCCCCCAAACCTGCATTCACTTTGGCCTCCCAGCAATGGACTTTCCCAGCTACCCACTTTGCACATCTACACAACAAACAAATTTTCGCACTTCTTCCCAATAGATAGAATTAAAACTTGATGAGACGTTATGCTCCAAATGAATTCGATGTCCTTCCTTTTATAGGATTTTTTTGGATCGATTACAAACTTAGGCCGACATGATCTTCGCTTAGGTCGACATGGTGTGGAAGCTCCATAATTCATATTTGACTCAATACTTAACCTTTTTACATAATTCAAAAGCCCAAGAAGGGTATATTTAAATTTACAATAATTCAATAGACTCATAATAATTCCTAGAAGTCTTCAATGGGGACTTTGTCCTAAAACATGGTGACCCAAGTAAAAAGAATTCTCATATTTCATTTTTCAACTTCCTCAATGATTTGGATCTTGGGAGAGGCCCCCTATATCTAAAAAAAGATTGAAGTGGATATTGTGGGGGGAGTCCCCCAAGGTTTGAGAAATTGCACTGCCAGAAAGAAAATGAGAGAACACACAATAACAAAACCACAAAGAAACTTTTTATTAAAATAGATAATAACTGTAAGGACTACATTATGGTGGACCATCTATCCTTTTACAAAATGTGACTTGTTACTTATGGTCTTTTCGGTTACAATACCACGAGTAAATTCCATGGGTAAATGAATACCATGGGTGGATGTAACAATACCATGGGTGGATGCCCATTACAATACCATGAGTAGATAAATATCATGAGCAGATGCCACTTATAATACCATGGGTAAATTCCATGGATGGATGAATGCCATAGGTTGATGCCATTTTCTTTTCAGTTCATTCCCCACTCCTTAAGAAGCAATGGTCTGCATTGCATGAAGTTCCCTCCTATGAAGCCTTTGTTGAAGAGCCATTGAAGAGAAGGGTTTTATGTGGCTAACCCATAACCATGATGAAGGAGGATCTGAGGATAAATATTCCATGTAATTCTCTTAATCAAATGTGATATTGACAGTGTATGGCATAGCAAATGGACTTTGATGAAATGTGGGTTTGCGGATGACCCATAACCATGATGAACAAAGATCCGAGGATAGAGATACCCTGTAATGCTTGTGACCAACTGTGATACTGAAAGTGTGTGGCCTAGGAAATGGACTTTGATGAAGTGTGGGTTTGTGGATGACCCATAACGATGACAAATGAATATCCAAGGATAGAGATACCTTGTAATGTGTGTGACCAACTGTGATACTAATAATTTGTGGTCTAGCAAATGGACTTCAATGACAAGGGTTTTGTGTGGTTGACCCATAGCCATCATGTTGGCTGTTGATGAAGTAGCAGTTGCCTAAGTAGCCTAGGGTGGGAGGGCACATCTCCAAAGAACCCAAGTGAGATGCTGCTCTGCTAAAACTGATGAATGTGAAGCAAGTGCCTACTAAAGTGAAGTGGGAGGGCATGCCTCCAAAGGGAAGCCACTCCGAATGCTACTCCAAATTTAAAATGGATATAACTTAGTCGATATAACTCAAAATATTTATTATAAACTATTTTTTGAAATAGAATGACCATTATGCATCTTCCCATGCATTGGAAATCTTTATCTGGACACTCTAGAATCTCATCTTTGCACTGCAATTATTCCATCATCACAAAAGTTTTGAAAAAATAGCTCATTTTAAATCAACAATATCTCCCACATTCGAACTCCAATTCAACCCATTTGTTTTTTTAAAGTGGGTGATTTTTCAAGAGGAGCTCAGATCGACAATCATTGTTCTGAATTTCTGCTTGGCCCAAGAAAGTGTTATGTGGAGGTCGCAACACGTGCCTAAAGTTTTTTGAATATTCCTGCAAAATATTGAAATATGCATTAAACCCCCATTCCCATGGAATCATAACTTGATGTGATACCATTGATCCAAATCTTGGGGGAGGACCCCAATATCTAAAAATTTGCAATGCGAGAAAGAAAATGAGAGAACACAAAATAAAAAAGCCACAAAGAGACTTTTTATTAAAACAAATAATATTTGTAAGGACTACATTGTGGTGCGCCATTTGTCCTTTTACAAAATTTTACTTGTTACTTATAGTCTTTTTTGGTTACAATAACAAGCGTAAATTCCATGGGTGAACAAATACCATGGGTGGATGTAACTATACCATGGGAAAATACCATGGGTGCATGCCACTTACAATACCATTGGTGGATGCCACTTAAAATACCATGGGTAAATTCCATGTGTTGATGAATAACATGTGTGGATGAATACCATAGGTTGTGGCAATTTTCTCTTCGGATTACCGAAAACTTAAAACATATGACATGTTTGTGTCATATCGTCGAGACCTTTCCCATGATATACTTTTTTCCTTAATCTGATTCTTGAATCAAAAGATATGGATGATCAAAGATTGGCCTATCAGGCCATGTCATGTCATCTGACTTGCCATGTGGTTACCATTTGGTCCCCCCATGACGCAGGTGTTGTCCTTGATGGCAACTCACTTAGATGACAGAACACAGTGTAGCAAGTTAATAGCACAAAGTTATAGATCAAACTTCAGAGAATGAAGAAAGAGAGCTATAAGTAGGTTCACTATTGGTCAAGCCACGTGTACACGCACGTTAATTGTATTTAAGGCGCATATACATACACACACACATTCATAGAAGGAAAGGCGCGTATACCTTATAAAACTAAATATTTGATCTATGGTATTGACCCTAGGTATTAGGTCCAAGGCATTGGTCCTAAATGGTTTTGGTCCATGGTATTGGGAAATGCCTAAAAATATAAAAGGAGGAGAAGATCATTAGGCCAAAACACTCAAGTATTGAATAGATGATGAAGAGCAAGATCTGGTCTATAGGTTATTGGGTTATGGTGCATAGCTGGATCTGAACAATGGATGAAGCTTAGCACTTGATCAAGGATAATATCTAATGATCGTTCAAGATATTAAGGCTTGAAGTGAAGTATCTTTATGTGGTTTGATCATTTATCTAAATAATCGGTGCATGTTGTAGTATGTAGATATGATAATTTGGGTATGACTGAAGTCTGGAATTGTTGTAATATATAAATCATCATTTAGAGATCTGTATGTGGGTTCACTTTAGAATAGCCATGTATGCATGCTTGTTATGCATATCAAGAACTTATACATCTTAAATTTGATTTGCAGATCTGTACGGAGGATTACCTTGAGAAAAGAATGTATGCATGTAGGTTCAACACATGGAAGTAGCGTATACCTTATAAAATATGTTTTAGCTACTTCTGTTTGTTGTTGCAGTGTTCTGGGTTTTGGCTTGGGTTCTAGTTACTGTATTCTAGTTTCAACACTCTGAGAGATCAGATTGAAGGGTTTTCCAAGTGATTGATTGATTAAGTTGTGATTGGTGCAAAGGAGATTGGTTGATGTAGATATATTTGATGACTAAATGATGTTATTGACAAATCTAGTCTGAAAATTTATGAAACGTGGTCCTTGGAAGAAAAGAGAAGGTTGTAGCCTTCTGTAGGCCAACACCTATGTACTAGTAAACATATCAGCTAGTACAAGAGCTAGGGGGTAGTAGCTCCCTCCCAGAAGAAGTTGGATAACGAGATAAGGTTGTAGCCTTCTACAGGTAGAAGCCTGCATACTGGTATAAGTCTGCACCAGTACAAAAATTGTAAAAAGAAGTTTCTTATTATTAAAAGAATATAAAGACAATTGCAGTAGGTGGTTTTCACCCACATTGGGTTTCCACCTTATATCTATGTTCATGTGTGTGATTGTCTATTTTCACTGCACTTGGTTACTGTTTATGTGGTTCTAATGCACTGATTAAAGATCAACATATGATGAATTAACTGAATCATAAGTTTGTAGGATATACACTAGTGCCTTAAACATAGTTGCGTATACACGCAAGTTCTATTAACTGAAGTAACGTATATGAATCTAATTATGGAAATGAAAAGTTGTCTGACTTGCTAATACTCATTCACCCGCCCAGTATTATTTCTAACAATTGGTATCAAAGCAGGTTCTTCAAAAGAAGCTTGATCTCTTGAAGGAAGATCCATCATCATGAGTAATCGAGAAGGAGAGGGATCCATTAGACCACTAATTTTCAATGGAAGAAACTTCGTTTATTGGAATGCAAGAACAAAAACCTATCTTCACTCTCTTGGATCCGATGTCTGGGAAATTGTGGAAGGAGGATATACATTTCCATCAGCAATTCCTGAATATGCGACAAGTAAAAAGCAATATGAAACGAATGCCAAAGTTGTCAATACATTATTGAGAAGTCTGTCACAATTATAATCTATCAAACTTATGAAACTCAAATCCGCCAAAGAAATATGGGAAAAAATCATTCTAAGCTATGAAGAAGACTCTCAGGTAAAACGTGCAAAACTACAAACTCTCAGAATTCAATATGAAACTCTCAAAATGCACAATGATGAAAGTATAGCTAGCTACTTCTTACGTATAGATGAAGTTGTTAATTGCATGAAGAATTTGTGTGAGGAGATAAAAGAAGTTACTTTAGTTTAAAAGGTTTTAAGATCCTTGTCTGCTAAGTTTGAGTCAAAAGTATCTGCCATAGAAGAAAAGCATGATCTTCAGACTATTACTATGACACAGCTGCACGAAATCTTAATTGCTTTCAAGATGAGAAAAGGAGGTCCATCAAATATGAGAGAAGTTGCATTTAAAGCTTCATGAAAAGAAGAACTCAATGAATGAGGACATATTTCAGAAAGAGAAAAAGAAGCAAATTTTTTCAATAACCTTCAACGGGGTTCCAGAAGATTGAAGGTAAGATACCTTTCAAATGTTTTTCTTGTGGAAGAGTCGGTCATTATGCTGCCAAATTTCCTCATAAATATAAGTTTGATAAAGATAATGAATCTTCAAAATGGAAAATAAAATAAAGTGTAAGTAAGGAGAGCTACTATACGCATGAAGATAGCGATGGTTTATCAATTAGTGATGGAGATGAAAATAGCAATGACTATAGACTTTTGATGGCTTTTGAAGATGATGATTTATTGGATGCTTTAAATGAAGATTACCTTTATAAAGAAATATCTAAACTAAAAATCTATTTAGAACAAAAGAATATGATTATAGATACTTTGACATTCCAACTTGCTGAAAGATAAAAATAAAATGAAAAACTAGAATGTGAAATTGTGGGTCTAAGAAAGGATATTGAGAAAACAAAATCTCTCAATCTTAGATTTGCTAAAGGATCTGAAACATTAAATGAACTTATCAAAGTATAGCATTCTCCTCTAATAAATAAAAGTCTTGGATATACTAAAGAAGCCTCTCAAGCACATAAGTCGTCAACCTCCACGAAAAGATATTTTGATGCAGCAAAGAGCAGTGAAGAGTTTGACAATCATTAGCAAAGGCATAAAGCACATTACCGGGTAAATTAGGCTCAATTTACTTCAAGGATGAATAAAAGCTACAACCATCATCAGGTAAATCATACTCAATCTGCTTCAAGAATGAATATTAATAGAAACTACAATCACCAGGTTAGTAGATTCAATAATTGCACGAACTTCTTTAATGGCCAATGTTTTTCATATCATAAATTTGGACACAAAGTTGCTCAATGTGTTTCTTACAAGACCATCATGACTACAGAAGCATGAAATCAAAGGAATGTGATAGGGATCATGAAAAGGTCCTACAATAACTTTTCTCTTCTTGAAAATGAAATAGAATGCTCTATCTGCAACAACTTTGGTCATGAAGAATTTGAATGTAGGAGTAAATTTCAACAAACATCTCAAAAGGAGAAAACCTCATTTAGTCCCAAAATATGGAAAAAGAAAGAACCACAAATAGAAATATGTGGTATAGCCTTGTATGCAGAAGGAAAAGAAAATCAGTGGTACATCGAAAGTGGATGCTCCAAACACATGACAGGTGACAAAGAAAAACTTCATTCATATAGTGCTTTAGAAAAAGAAAAGAAGGTCTCATTTGGAAATGACACTCCTGCTGTCATAAAAGGTAAATGCTTTGTTCTCTTAAAAGAAAAAGTTAAAGCTGGGAATCTTATGTATGTTGATGGTCTAAATCATAACCTGTTGAGTGTCAATCAAATGTGTGATCAAGGAAATGAAGTAGTATTTCGATCAAATGTATGTGTTGTTCGTGAGATTGATGCAGGAGAAATAATGATCAAAGGTATAAGAACTCCAAAAATCTTATACATACTCAAGGGAGGACAACAACAATGTTAGCTAAGTAAAAATTATGAACACTGGATATGACACAAAAGGTTGGGGCATCTAAGATTCTCTCAAATAAGAAAAGCATGCAGATTCCAGGTCATTCATGATCTTCTCGAGATCAGTATTCCAGAAAATACAATATGCAAATCATGTCAATCTCATAAGAAAACTAGATCTAACTTCCCTGAAAAGGAAGGATCAACTAGTAAGCCTCTTGACCTTGTTCATAATGATTTATGTGGACCATCAAGGAAAAAGTCACCTCATGGAGAAGAATACTTTATATTGTTCATTAATGATTTTTCTAGAATTTGTTGGATAGGACTTCTAAAGCATAAAGATGAAGCATTTGAAAAGTTCAAAGCCTTCAAAGCTTTGGCTAAAAATGAATCAGATCGCAAAATCAAATGCCTTAGATCTAATTGAGGAGATGAATTTACCTCGGACGAATTCTTTGACTTTTGTGAAGAACATGGAATAAAAGGACAACTCTCGACTGCAATGACTCCTCAACAAGATGGAGTGGTAGAAAGGATGAACAGAACTATTCAACAAATGGCTCGTGCTATGCTATATGAATTTGGAACTCCTGCAACTTTCTGGGGTGAAGCTTCATTTGCTGCCATCATTATTCTCAACCAAGCAAATGTTCGAGTAAATATCACTCAGACTTCACATGAACTTTGGTATGGTAAAACTCCTACTGTAAAATACTTCAAAGTTTTTGGAAGCAAATGTTATATCAAAAGGACTAAAGAAAAACTTGGTAAGTTTGAACCTAGAGTAGATGAATGTATTCGTCTTGGCTACTCTTCCCAAATTAAAGGATATAAATTTTATAATAAAAGACTTGGGAAATTATTGAAATTATTGATGTTGTAGTTGATGAAGCATGAAAAAATCCAAAATAGATAAAAACTGAAGATATGACAATGAAGAAAATGAGGATCATCTTCCCACATCAAATCACACTGATTCTTAAGAAGAAACCAATGAAGCACTAGAAGAAGAGATAACGATATAAGAAAAGAATCCGTTAAGGTATGTTCAGAAAAATCATCCATAAACACAAATTTTGGGGGAAAAGGGGCAGGTGTGTAGGCAAGAGGAACTATTGTCAAAGCCTCAATCTATCTAGCACTACTATCTTCCGCCGAACCTCAAAATGTAAATGAGGCATGCAAAGATGAATCTTAGTTCAATGCCATGAATAAAGAACTTGAGCAAATTGAAAAGAATAATACTTGGGAATTAGTTTCGAGACCTCATGATAAAAGTATCATAGGAACTAAATGGACATTCAAAAACAAGCTGAACGAAAAATGGAGAAGTTATTAGAAACAAGGCTAGACCTTTTTGTAAAGGATATGCTCAACAAGAAGGTATAGATTTTGAAGTAACTTTTGCACCGGTTGCTAGACTTGAAGCCAGAAGAATGTTTCTTACTCTTTCTAGATTTTAAAAATTCAAAGTATATCAAATGGGTGTAAAATCTGTCGTTCTTAGTGGAGACTTAGAAGAAATCTATATTGAACAACTAGAAGGAAAGGCTCTCTATGACCTAAAACAGGCTCCAAGGGAATGGTATTACCATCTTGATAAATATCTCCACCAACAAGGTTTTTCAAAGCAACAAATAACAATCTATATACAAATATTAACACTAGTAAATTGCTAATAATTGTTGTTTATGTTGATGATATCATTTTTGGTAGCAATGAAGAATCCATGAGTCAAATTTTTGCTTTAGTAATGCAGCAAGAATTTGAAATGTCCTTGCTTGGTGAGCTCACTTACTTTCTTGGTCTACAAGTTTAGCAAAATAAAGATGGTATTTTTCTCTCACAAACCAAATACCTCAAACAGATCCTAAAAAAGTATGCCATGGAAGATTCTAAACTAGTATGTACCCCAATGGTAACGGGATGCAGTCTCAGCTCAAATGATCCATGATTGGAAGTTTGCTTTATCTAACAGGTACTCGACAAGACATCACACATTCAATGGGAATATTTGGAAGATTCCAAGCAAATACAAAGGAATCACACCTTCAAGTAGTCAAAAGGATCTTCAAATATCTTCAAGGAACATAGAACTTATCTTATGGTATCCTAGAGATACATATCTTACATTTCATGTATATACAGAGGAAAATTGGGCAGGAAGCTTTGATGATAGAAAAATCACTAGTGGTGGTGAATTTTATATGGGTTCAATCTTAGTGTCTTAGTTTAGCATGAAACAAAGTTAAATTGCATTATCTACAACTAAGGCATAATACGTGGCTGCTACATCTTGTTGCACACAACTACTCTGGATGATGCAAACCTTGCAAGATATTCAGATCACATGTACTCCACCCATATCCATTCTATGTGATAATACAAGTGCCATCATTATTTCAAAGAATCCAGTCATTCACTCCAAGACCAAGCACATACCCATCAAATATTATTTTCTACATGAACGAGTGCTTGAACAAAAGGTCAAATTGGAGTATGTTCCCTCCAAAGAATAGGTTGCTGATATATTCACGAAACCACTACCTAGAGAGACACTTGAATCTCTCAGAAAAAAGTTGGGAGTAGTTGCTGCATCATCCTACTGTTAAATCCTATCTTCTTCAAATAAAGGTGGTTATACGCGAGGTACATGAAACATAGCCATGTATATATTTTAGTTTCTGTGGATAAAGTCGCATATATGATGGTTTGAGAAAAAGTAGTCGGTTAGACTCAGGAGAAAGGGGTCTTATATGGTTCAACGAATTATCTGCTTTCCTTGATGATGGCTACAGTCTGTTGATGACATGTGGAAATATGTTGCCTTTGATATGTTGTTTATAACCTAATATATATCTGACTGATGATAATGCCTTGATAACTCTTCTAATATATGAAATGATCATATTTGACAGTGAACATCTAACAAAGGTTCAGGGGGATCGTATGCTTCTAATAATGCATTGTTGGCATTATCTTAAAAGATCTCAGTGTAGATTTGTTTTTGGTGGAACAGGCTCAGGGGGAGAACATGATTGTTGATCTGGATGTTGATTGAAAAATGTCGATAATGATAGTTGTTGCTGACTATGATGGTCTTGTTTAAGAGATTTGGTCTCTGTTATATATCATGTACATCTCCTAATGTAAAGGTCATGGAAATACCTAATGTGTAACCCCACTATGCATGGGATGGATGATGTAATTTTTGTGCCTTGAGATGTATAAACAACTGTATATCCTCACTTGTTTGGGTGGATGAGTCAAATTTGGTATATCCCCATTTGATTGGGAGATGCATGTATGTATGGATCTTTGGTGATAAGGAGGTCATTGGTGATGTATGTATAGAGTCATATTATCCTTTTCTATACCTTGCTTGTGATCAGGGGGAGCATAGAATTGATCATAGGAGCTCAATCAACACTTCAGCATATCAAACAATTTAGCAGGTACTCAGGGGGAGCATGACCCTTTGCCCTTGATGACAAAGGTGGAGAGTGACTTGGTGTTGCCATCAAGTCCAAAGAGGGAGATTGTTGGCATTATGACGTAGGTGTTCTCCTTGATGGCAACTCACTTAGATGACAGAACATAGTGTAGCAGGTTAACAACACAGAGTTACAGATCAGACTTCATAGAATGAAGAAAGAGAGGTATATTCAAGTTCACTATTGGTCAAGCCGCATGTACATGCAGGTTAACTGTATTTAAGGCACGTATACATACACACACACACATTCATAGAAGAAATGGTGTGTATACCTTGGAAAACTAAATAATTGATCCTAGGTATTTCGTCCAAGGTATTTGTCCTAAATGGTTTTGGTCCATGGTATCGGGAAAGGCATAAAACTTTAAAAGGAGGAGAAGGTAATTAGACCAAAACGCTCAAGTATTCAATATTTTATGAAGAGAAAGATCTAGTGTACAAGTTATTTGGTTATGGTGCATAGCAGGATCTGAATCAAGGATGAACCTTAGGGCTTGATGAAGGATAAGATCTAATTATCGTTCAAGATATTAAGGCTTGAAGTGAAGTATCTTTATGTGGTTTGATCATTTATTTGAATAACTGGCGAATGTTGTAGTTTGTAAATATGATCATCTAGGTATAACTGAAGTATGGAATTGTTGTAATGTTTAAATCATCATTTACAGATCTATACGCAAGTTCACTTTAGAAAAGGTGTGTATACACGCCTGTTATGCACATCAAAACAACATATACATCTTAAATTTGATTTGTAGATATGTAGGTAGGTTCGCCTTTAGAAAATAGCGTATGCATGCGGGTTTGACACATGGAAGTAGTGTATACCTTATAAAATATGTTTTAGCTACTTCTATCTGTTGTTGTAGTGTTCTGGGTACTAGCTTGGGTTCTAGTTGCTATATTCTAGCTACAACATTCTACAAGATCAGATTAAATGGTTGTCAAAGTGATTTCTTGAATTAGTTGTGATTAATGCAAAGGCGATTGGCTGACGCAGATATATTTGATGATTGAATGATGTTATTGATGGATCCTATCTCAAAATTTATGAAATGTGGTCCCTGGAAGAAAATAGAAGGTTGTAGCCTTCTGTAGGCCACCACCTACATACTAGTAAACATATCAGCTAGTACAAGAGCTAGGGGATAGAAGCTCCCTTCCAGAAGAAGCTAGAGAATGAGAGAAGGTTGTAGCCTTCTGCAAGTAGAAGCCTGCATACTAGTATAAGTCTACACCAGTACAAAAATTGTAAAAAGAAGTTTCTTATTATTAAAAGATAGAGACGATTACAAGAGGTGGTTTTCACCCGCATTGGGTTTCCACCTTATATCTTGTGCTCATGATTTT
>APFE030265316.1:0-25368 GCA_000404065.3 Pinus taeda | reverse complement strand
GAGCTAAAGGAGGAAGAATCATACTCTACAGCAGAGGAGGAAGCAAAAGATGAAGAGCGACAAACTCCGAGTGTGAGAAGATCAGTTCGAGAAAGAAGGCAGCTAGAAAACTATAGTCCATCTGCTTTCTGTTCAATTTTTTCTTTATCTATTACTGATGATGATCCCAAAACTGTGAAGGAACCAGTAGATTCAGAGGATGGGAAACTCTAGAAAGAGGCCATGGTTGATGAAATGGAATCTTTGCACAAAAATGAGGCCAAGGTAACTCCCGTTAAATTACTTTTATCTATTGTTGCTTCTTTTGATTTTGAGGTAGAACAGATGGTTGTGATGACAACATTTCTTCACGGGGATGTTGAAGAGGAAATCTACTTGAAGCAACCTGAAGGCTTTGTGGTGAAGGGTAAGAGAGAACTGGTATGCAAGTTAAATAAGTCTTTGTATGGGTTAAAACAATCACCCAAGATGTGGTATCATAAATTTGATACATTTATACAGGGACTTGGCTTCACCAGAAGCAAAGCAGATCACTATGTGTATTTTAAATTAAGTGGTGATTGTGTTATGTATCTGGACTTGTATGTGGATGACATGTTGCTGGTTGGAAATGACAAAGAAATTATCTAGGATTTAAAGACCCATTTGTCCTCCAAATTCGACATGAAAGATCTTGGTGATGTAAACTATATTTTGGGCATTGAAATTAAAAGAGATTGGAGAGAGAGGAAGCTCTAGTTAAACCAGAGGAAGTATTTCGAGACAATATTGCAGAGGTTTAATATGCAAGATAGTAAACTACTGAAGGTTCCTATTCCTGTAGGTGTAAAGTTATCTATTAAAAAGTGTCCCAAGACACAAGAAGAGTAAGAGGACATGTTTTGTGTTCCATATGAAAGTGCAGTCGGTAGCCTGATGTATGTGATGGTCTGTACTAGACCAGACATTGCACATGCAGTGGGAGGATTGAGTAGGTTTATGTCAAAACCAGGGACGGACCACTGGAAAACAGTGAAGCAGGTTTTCAGGTATTTGCATGGCACTAGTGATTATGGTTTGTGCTACCAAGGAAGACCAGGATTGGACAGAGTTTTGGATATATGTGGCTTTGTTGATGTAAACTAGATTGGAGATCTAGATTAGAGAAGATCTAAAGTGAGTATGTGTTTAACATATTTGTAGGTACAGTCAGTTGGATGAGTAAGAAACAATCTGTTGTGGCATTATCAATTACAGAGGTAGAATACATGGCAGACACTCATGTAAGTGAGGAAGCCATTTTTTTATAGATATTGTGTTCCAGTATGGGGTTAGTATACGGAGCTATAAGGATAGACTATGACAACCAAAGTGCAATTTTCTTGGCAAAGAACCTTGCTTACCATTGAAAGACAAATCACATTGATGTTCAATATCACTTTGTGAGGGATATGATAGAAGACAAAAAGGTGTTGCTGGAAAGGTGGACACTTTGAAGAAAACTGTAGATGCATTAACAAAATTTATGAGCTCTGAGAAGTTCTCTTGGTGTAGAGAAATAATGGGCATTGCAGGGGTGGATAAATGACTAAGCTCTCTTGTGGCCCCCTCTGAAAAGAAAACAACAAGTGGGATAATGTTGGGTTATGTTATATTCTTTCCATGACTAGACCACATAGTTAATCAGGGGGTTAGGAAGGTGCGAAGCCCCCCCTTTCGTTGTGCCAATTGCATCGCGGGGGGAGTCACTGGGGGTTTGGTCGGACCTACCTATGGTTCTGTTCATGATTTTCGAACATGGTTTTGGAAACGATGGTTTTTCAGTCCATGGTATTGGATGCTTTGGCATGTATAAATATGTATTGTAACATTGAAAGGAACATAATGAAAAATCAAGCTGGTAGTCTTGGTTTTGAGATCTAGGGGAAAATCTTTGTCTATATGTGTTTTATGTGTTTTTCTCTCACATTGTTTATTTTCTGTGTTTTAGAATTCATATACAGGTAATTTCTATATGGGGTTAAAGCCTACACCCCATACTGCCTCGAGTGAGATTTCGGTCCACACTTTGCGAGTTGATGTCAAAAAGGCTTGTAGTGTAGGGATTTGTTTAGCTAATTAACCTTGAACTTGAGTAAAGCCCCCCACAACCAACAATTTTTTTCATTGCCGAGACTAGAATCTGCATCAGAGATATGTGATGTAGTATCACTAGAATCGAACTAAGAAAGAGATTGAATACTAGTTGGACAGGAAGATCCACGAATTTGCAATGCAGGAGAACAAAAATGTGCAACTAACAGAGGAACAGTGGTTGGATAGATACCTATGTACAGAAATCCACAATATCTTTTTCTATTCCTTTTTGTTTGAGTTATACTAGTGGATCACAAAGCTAGTAGATAGCCAAGGAAGGTGGAGACTTGATAGTCCTATTGTCTGGACCCCAGAGCTGGTACAAATACTGGAAGCCTCTACCGATAAGATCGCATGTGTTGTTGATCATTAGATTGATCGCATCATAGGAGGATTTGTGAATGAATTCATGGTCGATACCTTAGTTAGTTATAGCAAGGCAGAGCGATGCCTTTTCAAAGGTCCGTGAGGTAAGTACTTGAAGTCTTTGAATAACTGGATTAAGATGTTATTGTGCTAAAAATGGGTTATGCAGCTAGCTTGATGTTTGGAGCTACGTGAAGTGGAGATGATTACAAAAATGAAGGAAGAAAAGGTCTTGAATATAGCCCACCGATATGACTGTCATTAAGTGACGAGGAGGGAGTAGCGCAGGCTTCTCTGTGAAGTCCAGTTCAGTTAATAAGACAGAGATTCTTCTGATTTCCACCTCCACCTACACCACCTCCAATTTCAGCACCGTCACCTGCGAATTCACCCATACCACCACCACCTCCACCTCAGTTGAGCATGGAAAATTCAGTGAAGCTGCCTATGTTTAAAGGCCTAGCAAATGACGACTCGGACCAGTTTTGGTTCATTGTGAAAGCTATATCGGAAGCTCAAGGCATCACAGATGATAATATGAAGAAGGAAACATTGATTAGTGCTTTGTAGGACTGCGTGTTGACTTGGTAAATCAAGTACTCTAATGATAACCCAAACACTGGATTGGCAGACATCCAGACCACACTGAATAAAGAGTTAAGTAGGCATAAATATGAGGCACAGTCGATTGTGGGGTTCAAGGAAATCATGATGAAGCCAGGTGAGACACCTTGGGAATTGGATCATAGCTTGAAGTGTAAAATCTATGAAGCTAATATGAACATAACGGATGGACAACACCACGAGTGGTTCATGGCCTCACTCCTGCCTCACCTAAGGTTTGAACTATCACAACAGAAGATTATGACTCAGGTAGAGCCCTTGGAGATTGCAATGAGACTGCATGAAACACAAACGCAAGGTCTGAATCTAGGATTTTAGCAGATCCATGCACAGTTGCAAAAACTTTTCCTTGAAATGCAAAGTTTAAAGTAGGATAGAACAGTTCAACTGGAGGTGCGCGAAGAGGTATGGTGCCTAAACTGTAAAGGCCAGGGGCATGACAAAGACCATTGCGTGGTCTTTGTGAACTATATTGTAGGAGGAGGACTAATGCCTTTGAGGCTGAAAGCCTAAGAAAGACCGAGTGTGGGGTCTATGTTGTGGTGCGCTATATGTCAGGTAGCAGGAAAACATGCAATGCATAACTGTCATTTGTTGTAGAAGTTTTTACAAGCCCCGCAACAACTATTTTGCAACTTCTACAGGTCGGTAGGGCATGATGAGCACGGTTGCCAAAGTTATGAATTGATGATGGAAAGAACACCCACCTATAGGGTTCAGGCAGAAACATGGCCCCCTGGCTAGAGCACAGGGATAGCGTGAACAAGCTTTCACATGCATAGATGAGGGTGAGGCAGAGGAGGGCCTGACAGAGGTCGGGGACAACTAATCTGTTACAACTATGGAGGACTAGGACATTATGCCCGTGAATGCCCTAACCCAATGCAACTGTCGTGCAAAATATTCTACTCAGTTTGATCATGAGACAGAGGACTCGCTAATAGTGAGGATACGTGACCAAGGGGTGCTACCACCTCAGCTGAATCAGAACTTGCAGATGATGAGGGTTGAGCATCGTGAAGAGGATCTGAATGTGAATATAGTGCTTCAAAGTGGAATTGCAACACTTGACAATAAGGGGAAACAACCCGAAGATAGTGCAGGGTTCGCAAAGCTCTGCCGAAGGAGGCTGAATTTGATTTGGAGCGTGCACGTGAAACATTCATGATGGCATAGAATATCTTCACTGAGGCATCCGCCTCAGGTTGAATGGATGAGCCTGGTCAAGAAATGGACCCTTATATGCTTACGACCTTTCTAGAAACTTGCATGAAGTTGATGCGCAATAACAAAGCTGTAAAGGGGCTACAAGAGCTTATAAATAGATGCACCAAAAACACTCCGGGTGAACCACATGTGGTACAAAAGATTCGTAAGCATAAAGCAAGGACAAGTAGAGAGATGAGACTTACTGCTCGGATAGGAGAATATGAAATGGATCAAGTTATTTTGGACCTGGGGTCAGATGTGAATATGTTACCAAAGCAAACTTGGGAGCAGATGGGAAGACCCACACTGTAGTGGTCTCTGATTCAGTTAAGGATGGAAAATCATTAGAAGATCATCCCCAAGGGGCAGCTGGAAGAAGTAACTATAGATATTGAAGGCGCAAGTGTGTTGGATGACTTTGAAGTAATAGAAATTGTGGATGATAGGAACCCCTACCCTGGCCTCCTTGATATTTATTGGGTTCCTGATATGAATGGGGTAATCAACCTAAAGAAGCGAAAGATGATATTTGAAAAGAAATCTCTCCACATAATACTACCCGTAGACCCTGATGAAGGATAGCGCTATACTGAACCAGTCTACGATTATGAGAGCGATGACCATTTGGATTACATATATAAGATAACAATGTGAGACCAATATTGGGTGAATCCAATAGTGGATGGACAAATTACATGGGATTGCGAGAGTTCCTACACCTCAGACTCTGATGAAGACTTTGAGCGCCAGTAGAATCGATTACATGAAGTAACGATGTTGAGCTGTAACATGATGACTTGGTCGTTGTGCTATGTGTCATCAAAGGTAAGAAATATGCCCACTTAGGATGGCTTGAATGATGTAGATGTATTTCTAGATGAATTTGAGAGGGAAGTAATAGAGGAGCAGCGCTTTGAGGCTTTAGACTGGGCACTACACGCTACACCTGCAAGATGGTGGGGTATGCATAAGGGTAGCTTTGATGATTGGCATGAGTGTAGGAGGATGATGTGCACATGCTTTGGGAAGCCAAATATATGAATGATAGAAAAATGTGATGGGAAGAATGATCCCTGTGGACACTTGTCCAAATGGGTTAAGGCTTATGGAGCGAAGCCCCAACCTCAATGGGTGCACTTGTTTTGTCATACCCTGCATGTCATCCCAATGAGATGGTACATGGAAACAGAGCTCCACCATGGTACATGTGAAGGGGATATTCTGCAAGAAGGATTCATAATGACATTCAGCTTTGAATATGGGTTCGATTGTATTGACGAAGTGCTACAAGAAGTGAAAGCAATAATATTTAGGATACCGCAGGATCCTTTGGACCTCATTCAAGCCGATTTGACTACTAAGTTGAGCCACGCGCTGGAATGCTATAATATGAGTAATGAAGAAGAAGAAGAGGATCCATGAAAGATTAACATCCTTAAAATAGAGGGTCACTATGAGGTGGAGGGACCGCAAATTAAGAATCTTGATATAGCCGTGCCACTGAAAATGAAACATGTAATATTGGTATGAAGGCAGAGCTGAAATTCGTGAAGATTGGCGATTACTGGGATGATGCAACAGTGGATAAGGTCATTAAATTTCTCTACGAATACCATGATTTGTTTCGTACCAAATTTACAGAGTTAAAAGGGATAATAGGAGACCTAGGTGTTATGAATATCATGTTAAATCCTAAAGCAAAGCCAGTTAAGAAAATACCTTCCCGTCTAAATCCGAAGTAGAAGGAGAAGATTTGCTTAGAGCTAAACAAGATGCTCGTGCCTAACATCATTGAGCTCGTAGAAGAATCTAATTGGGTGAACCCAATGGTGGTACAGGAAAAGAAGCCAAAGGATGAAATAAGGATATGCGTAGATCATAGGAAGTTAAATGACACTTGCATAGATGATCCTTTCCTGACTCCATTCACTGATGAGGTATTGGATAATGTAGGTGGTCAGGAGGTGTACTCCTTCACTGATGGGTTCTTTGGGTACCATTGGATCAAAATTGCGCTGAAGGTTAGAAGCAAGACGACTTTTGCAACTAAGTGGGGATGTTTTTAGTACACTATAATTCTTTTCAGATTGAAGAATGTGCATGTGATTTTTTCACACGTAGTCATTGCTCCATTCAAAGAATTCCTTCATAAGTTTTTGGAGGTGTACTTTGATCACTGTACTATGTCTGGACTAGTTAAATGCCATGTGGTAAGTTTTTGCGTGATGCTAGATACTTGTTGAAGGTACCAGATTGTGCTCAATTTGAAGAAATGTTTGTTTCATGTTCCTTTTGGGACTTTGCTGGGACATGTGGTTTGTAGACAGGAACTGCTGGTAGATTTGAAAAAGATCGCAGTGATACTTAACTTGGAGGCGCTGAGGAGTGTGAAATAGTTGCACATGACGTTAGGACATACTGGGTATTACAGGAAGTTTATCAAGGGCTCTACCCAGATCACCACGCCTGTGGAGAAGTTGTTGAAAAAGGATGTCATGTTGTGTTGCAATGAGGACCATAAGAAAAACTTGGATGTATTGAAAGAGAAAAAGGTCATTGCACTGATTTTAGTCTCCCCGAATTGGAATGAGTTTCATGTACATGTAGACGCATCATGTATAGTACTAGGAGCAGTGCTAACATAAGCTGGTAGAGGAGAATTGGACTATCCTATAGAATTTGCAAGCAGGAAGCTATCCAAGTCTGAGAAGAAGTATTCCAACACTGAGCGCGAAGGGTCAGCCATTGTATACGCACTCTAGAAGTTTAGACACTATTTGTTGGGTGGATATTTTAAGATGTATACGGATCATTCCCCGTTGAAATACTTGGTTAATAAACATGTGTTGGGGGGAGAATCTATAGATGGTTGTTATTTTTCTAGGAATATGACTGGAGTTCTTGTGAATCCTGGACGACTGAATGTAGGACCAGACCATCTGTCACACATCAAAACAGGGGAAGAGTCCACTAATTTGGAGGACAGATTGCCTGACACGCAACTATTTGTAGTGCACATTGTGGATGGTCATTTTGAAGACATCATACACTTCCTAACGATAGGGACTACCCAAGAAGGCTACACCATCCAACATAAGAAGGAGTTAGTGGTGCACTCAACGGACTTTTTTATCATTGCCTGACATTTTTACACAATGGGATCTAATGAAGTATTACAAAGATATGTACCAGAGTTTGAAAGGAACAATATCCTCGTAGACACTCATGGGGGTGCTGAGGGAGTTCATTATGCAGGAAAAATGACCACGCAGAAGATTCTATGCACAGGGTTGTGGTGGCCAACCCTCCATCAAGATTCAAAAGCTTACTACAAGGCGTGTGACATGTGTCAAAGGACTAGCAGGCCAACGTGGAGCGCTGAGTTGTCTTTGATTCCATAGATGACATTATAACCCTTTGCGAAATGGGTGATAGATTTTTTGGGACCCATTCAGCCCCAAGGGAAGAAGACGAGAGTATATTACATTATCACCAGGACAGAGTATTTGATTCGATGGGTGGAGACAAAACCTGTGAAGGATTGCATAGGCACGACTGGTACGAATTTCCTCTTTGAGTATGTACTGAAGCGATTTGGGTGTCCAAAGATTTTGATGAGCAATCGCAGTATGCACTTTCTGAATGAGACGATCAACGCATTCACGGAGGAATTTCATGTATATCACCAGAAAATCAAGCCTTATCACCCACACACTAATGGAACAGTGGAAGCATTCAATAAGGTGCTGGAAAATGCACTGACCAAGGTTTGCAACGATAAGCGAAGTGATTGGTACCTGCACATACCCACAATACTATGGGCCTATACGACGACATGTAAAAAGTTGACTAGACAGAATCCCTTTACGCTTGTATATGGTGTTGAAGCAGAGATGTCCATGGAATACATGGTGCCTAGTCTACGTATAGTGGCACTCATGAGTATGACTGATTGCAAAGCCCTGGAAGAGAGGCTCGTGTAGCTAGTTGAGCTTGAGGAAGAGATATTTCTAGATGGATTTCACTAGTAGGTCTAAAAGTAGCGTGAAAAAGCATGGCATGATCGACACATTAAGTTGTTCACCTTTAAGGTAAATGATCTGGTTTTTTTATATGAAAGTGAGTTTGATAAATTTCCAGGGAAGTTTAAAATGCACTATTTAGGGCCCTATGTCATTAAGGAGATTACCGATGATGGAGTAGTTCAGCTGGTAAAATTGAATGGAGATCCCTTCCCAGGAAAGGTGAATGGCAACCAATTGAAGCCATACATTGGTGATCTGGCCATGTGACTATATTAGAGTATCATATTCTTAGTGCTCTAGGTAGTTAAAAGGAGGCGTGCGACTATAAACTACACTGCTCGGGTTGGGGAGATGAGCGATTGGAGGATTGCATGAAGTGAGGAAATGTCACAGGGTTCGTGACAGCATGCCGGTAGTTGTGCTACCTAGGCAAAAATCACACAGGTCAGCCAGAAAGTGACCATTAAAGTCATTGTTCATGATTTGGCAGTAGAAATGTAGCCAAATGGAGTGGGCAACTGACATTTAAGATGAAATTTATGGGTTAGATCCTTGGAAATTTGCTGCCAATCTGGAATTAATGAAGCAAATGTGGGGGGAATGTTTAGATTTGAATTCAAAATTCCCTATAAATTACAGCTAGCTACCTAGTGAAAAACACTTGGCATTTTGAAAATTGAGTTGTCGAGCTCTCAAGGGCACATGAACCATGAATTCTTTACAGCTCTAATAGTGAGTTCAGAATTTGAGAAATTACTAGAGGTCGTTAATGTCGGTATCTTCATCCCTCCGTCAGAGATCAAAATTCTCTTGTTGTATTGCATATTAGGTGTCTCTCTCGGTCAGCTGCATTCCATTAGGAGCATGGATCATATGACATTAGTGGCTTGTTGTACATTTTCCCTCATGTCCTTTACCTACTGGCCCATTTCCATTCCTCAAGATCATTTGCGCTCACTTTTTGTTTTAAAATTTGCAAGAGTCACTTCTAGGGTTTCAATTTCATTAGGTCTAGGGTTTCATCAAAAAGGTCTTCAAAGTGTCCAATAATAGCCAATAGGTGCATGAGGAGGTTGACTAAATTTCCTGTTATCACCCCAAGAAACTCTCCTAGGTTGTATATCAGAGATGCTCGGGAACATTACAAACTCAACAAAAAGTTGGAAATGGATGGATGGAAGGTCTGATGCATATTCAAGCCATATAACCACTTCTACTATGTTTAACTCTAGACATGGGTGAACACCCCCAGACTACAAGGCTTTAGACCACCAATCACTCACAGTTTAAGGAATAGGTGAACATGGAGAATACTGACCACACCAGCAGATGCACTGGACCCTGTGATGGCCAGCTGCAACTAGTAAAGAGGTCTGCAAATCTATTTCTTAATACGCAGACAAGATGACATCTCTCTGGTATTAAGTAAAAAGAAACCTGCATAACACATTCAATAATACATACAAGAATCTAACATAGAGGTGGGATGACAACCCCTCTAATGCTAAATATCAAGGGCACATGAATAAATGCATAACAGGCAAAGCCTAGAACAAAGAAGTGGAAAGTGAGCAATTAACAACAAAGGAAGCTTGTATTAGCTGAAAATGAAGACCAGACACTACAAGTATCATAGTAGTTACAGTCTCCAGAAGTTAAACCTTACATCAAAACCAAAACCATCAACCATCATCCCAGATTACATCTGTGTTTTGGGTATATATAGAGTTTTATTACAAAGATATTTTTCTATTCTGAACATGGAGGGGTCATAATGGACCACCAACCATTTTAACTCTCTGATGGAGTCTCTACTACAATCTTCTTGCTTTAATGAATGGATTTAATCTTTTTTGTTGCTCGGTTGTCCTTCCTGAACAGGTGGAGTGTAATATGAAACACGCTCCATAACTGATAAATGTTTGATCGGTTTGAGGCACGTCCTTCTTGTTCTTTGGCCATAATGTTCTTAAATGTAGTTGTTGAAGAATAATTACGTAGAGGACTGAACACTAGCCACCTTTATCCTTTGGATGCATGGTACAGGTCAAGGACGCAAAGACTTCATGGCAAACAAATGAGCAGGACCAGGAGTAAACAACAACCGTTGGATCAAGTGCATGGGCGAAAGAGATCTATCAGTGGGAGGTGTTGGGAGGAAATGTGGACGGATGAGCATGGGCCGTTGGATCATAGTCGGGGAGATCCGATGGCTATCGAGCAATAGCGATGCATGAATGTTAACGAGGAGAGGGTGTACAAGTGGGCGGTAAGCGGTTTCCTCCCACCACGTTTCAGAGTAGAGTGGTAAACGTACACGGGCCAGCGATCATAGTAGGAGGGTGATGTGTGGCAGATGGGACGTGGGGATAACCGCTTTCCCCGTGGGCTAAAGCGCGAGAATTTTGCAGGATCAAGAGGTGTGAACGTTGTTGGATCGCGGCACTGCGATCAGATGGTGGAGGAAGCAGGGTGCAGGTTATTCACTACAGGGACCATTGGATCAGGTGATATGCGATCTACAGTGGAGAATAAGTTGGATGGCTATATGGGCAAGAGCTCGTGTCTTAAGCGCCTGGAGCTTAAGGTTTGAAAGGGCGATTTTATAGAGTTTATATGAAAAACAGAAGGAAGAGAATTGAGGGAGGATAAGTGGGATAGGGGAAGGGAGGAGATAGTGACTTGTGTGAAGTCCTTCTGTGCATAATCAAGCAGACCAAGTCTGTTTCTGACCTCAGAATGATTGTTGAGTAGAAGAGCCAACATTGGCTCCTTCTGGGGATGAGATCCTCCCTACGAAGTCTCAAGAACTACAGACTAATGCCTTCATACAAAACCAACATAAAAACATTGCCTAGTATCCATTGGGCATGGAGTCAAATTAAGTCTATACTAAAAGAACACAATTACAACATTAAGGCTTGAAAACTTAAAACTTCAAAATTTTCCCATTTGCTGGGCCACCAAATTGTTCCCTGTCAGCTGGTTCATCAAAAAGCTACAAAATAAGATTTATTTGATCATCTACCTCAAATAGTTTGGGGCATCTGACCTTATCAGGTGTAGATGATTCAAATTTCATTCCCTCTCTGAGTGCTCTCCTCCTTGGATGTTCTTCATGGGAGCCTTTGTATACCTCCTGGATAACATTGAATGTTGTTTACTCCTTTATGTCATATGTGGCCTGCACAATTAGTATAAATGGTGTACCAATGTATTCATGTGTGGAGGACACAAAGACACCATCTTCTCCTTTATTTTTTTTAGAACAGTCCACATCCAAGGAAGAGTTCCAAGACTGTGCACCCTCTTTCTCTGTCATCTGACAAGCTGCCTTTTCAATCTGTGTGGAGGCCACCTGAGCAGGCATCATAATATCAAGACTAAGATGATTAGTACCAGCCTTGGGCTTTAAATCATGGCCTACCTCAGAGTTCAAGGGGCAACTTTGAGCGTTTGTCTTTTGAGAACACAAAGGGACAAAAAATGATGGGGAGCTTTCCTCTCCCTTTTTGATCACTGTGTTGGGGATAATAGCAGGCTGGTGAACTTGCAGATTTGCATAGTCATTAGAAGTTGAGCTAGCATTGGGCTCAGATTCTTCAAGGATGGTGGGACTTGCTACTAATTTCTCTTGCTGATCAGCTTGTTGTTCTGCAGCTACAACAAACTCACAAGCAGTGCCTTTGGATAATGCTTCTTTATATGTAGCTCATGCTTCTTCAGAATGTTACTCAACCATTAATTTGGAAACTTCAAAGGCCAAAAACTCTATCATCTTGGACATTTTATCGATCTCAGGATCTGAGGATGATGAGGACTCACCCCCCTGTCTTCTTCCTTCAGCATCACCTTCGAATCTTTCTACAACAATGATGTTTGCTTCTATTTCAAAGGCTACATTTTGCATATCATCCAAAGAAGCACTTCTTTCTCTTAACAGTAGGCAGAACTGAGAATCGAAAGCATTGGCATAAGTGATCATGGCAGAAGTAGGTTTGGGTTTCACTTCATATGGTATTCTGCTGTACAAATGATTGAATCTCTTTTTGAAGTCAGACAACAGCTCACCATTCTCCCTCTGCAAGTTCCCAAACTCATTATAATAAAAGAGAAGATCTTTATTATCCCCCCAATGCTTTAAAAACACATCATCTAAGGCCTCAATATTTGCAATAGACCTAGGGGGTAATTCTCTAAACCATTTTCTAGCCTCCCCATCTAGGCTTTGGACAAAAACCCTCATCCACACATCCTCTTCATTGATATCCAGGTTATCAGCATAGCTATAAAAGGACTCTAGATGCTCTTCAGCTGTTACTCCTTCTGTACCAATAAACTTAGGCATATATTCTTGATAATCTCCTACAGGCATGGCATTTAAATAAACAGGCAAGACCAAGGGTCCATATCTAGCAACAACGATTCTTTCTATCTTCGTAGGAGCTTGCTGGCCTGCCATGACTGAGGTAGGTGAAAGGATACTGGTAGATTGAGTGGTATGAATCAATGAAGTGGATGACATAGATAGAAGAATATGATGGACAGCACGGGATGCTTTCTTTGGACTGAGATCCAAAAGCGAAATGAATGAACAGGAGCTGTATGAATCTCTGAAGGTATTTCTACACTAGCAGAGATACATGGGACTTTTTAGGCTTACCTGATCCTGATTCTCCTTTCTATGATATTTTCTTCTGCTTAACGATTTTCTCAGGGTCGAGCACTGGATCAGCTAGTGATTTATGAGGATTTCTTCAAGCATGCCTCACAAACTGAGCCAGGACTTGAATGTGGAGTCGCCAAAGGTTGGTCTTCTTCCAGTGGAGTCGCCAGATAGATGATTACAACCAGAATATGTGTCCAAACCTTGTCTATCATCAAAGCTTGGAACTGTGTCATCTCCCAGGGAAGCTGAGCTTCAATCTTTGATCCCGGCAACAGCGCCAATTAATGTTATCACCCCAAGAAACTCTCCTAGGTTGTATATCAGAGATGCTTAGGAACATTACAACCTCAACAAAAAGTTGGAAACTGATGAATGGAAGTTCTAATGCATATTCAAGCCAGATAAGCACTTCTACTATGCTTAACTCTAGACATGGGTGAGCACCCCCAGACTACAAGGCTTTAGACCACCAATCACTCATAGTTTAAGGAATAGGTGAATATGGAGAATACTGACCACACCAGCAGATGCACAGGACCCTATGATGGCTGGCTGCAACTAGTAAAGAGGTCTGCAAATCTATTTCTTAATACACAGACAAGATGACAACTCTCTGGTATTAAGTAAAAAGAAACCCACATAACACATTGAATAATACATACAAGATTCTAACGTAGAGGTGGGATGACAGCCCCTCTAATGCTAAATATCGAGGGCACATGAATAAATGCATAACAGGCACAACCTAGAACAAAGAAGAAGTGGAAAGTGAGTAATCAACAGCGAAAGAAGTGTGTATTAGCTGAAAATGAAGACTAGACGCTGCAAGTATCACAGTAGCTACAGTCTCCAGAAGTTGAACCTTACATCAAAACCAAAACCATCAACCATCATCCTAGATTACATTTGTGTTGTGGGTATATATAGAGTTTGATTACAATTATATTTTGCTATTCTGAACATGCAGGGGTCATAATGGACCACTAACCGCTTTAACTCTCTGATGGAGTCTCTGCTACAATCTTCTTTCTTTAATTAATGGATTTGATCTTTTCTGCGGCTTGGTTTTCCTTCCTAAACAGGTGGAGTCTAATATGAAACATGCTCCATAACTGATAAATGCTTGATCGGCTCGAGGCACGTCCTTCTTGTTCTTCGGCCATAATGTTCTTGAATGCAGTTGTTGAAGAATAACTACGCAGAGGACTGGACACTGGCCACCTTCGTCCTTCGGATGCATGGTACAGGTCAAGGACGTGAAGACTTCATGGCGAACAAATGAGAAGGACCAGGAGTAAACAACAACCATTGGATCGAGCACATGGGTGGCAGAGATCTATCGGCGGGAGGCGTCGGGACGAAATGTGGATGGACGAACATGGGCCATTGGATCACAGTCGAGGAGATCTAATGGCTATTGGGCGGTTTAGACACCCTCAAATTCCCAAATTTGATCAATCCAATGGTGTGTAAGTAAGTCTACAACTTTTCCCTTACTAGTGAAGGGTTCTTCTTAAATTTTATGGTGTTTTTGTGTGAAAAAACTCAAACCCTACCTCTTTGCAGTTTCTCAAAAAACAATTGCCTAGGGTTTGCATTTGTGATTTTGCTGCCAAGTTCACTCCACCACTCCCTCACTTTTTGACATCTAAATTTATTTTCCCGTTCATCCACTCATTCCCTAACACCCATATTCCTAAAAAATCATTCACCCCTATCCCCAATTCCCATTTTCCCAAATCCTAACTACAAAATCGCTAAAGCCTAGGTGGTGTCCCTAAGCTTACATACTATTCCCCAACCCCCTATTTCCCAAATAACTTGTCATAATAGTCCCAAAACCCCTCATACCTTCTCCCTCCATAGCTCCTCATATGTTCTTACACGTGGTGGCTGAAAACTAAAAACACCATAAAAATCTTCATACTCATCAAGAAAACTCACACACTAGCAAACATGGAGTCTGATCCTTCATATGACCGAGATGAAGAGACACACAGTGACTCTCCTACAGAAATGCATGCACCAAGGAGACCTTACAAGGGTGGCAAACATATACGAGAGGAGCCTACTTCACTTTCTGAGTTGCAGGCATGACCTCTTGCTATCACATGCTTCTAACACCAATCCTGCAGGAATTTTGTACACGGTCCAGAATGAGATGATGATGAGAATGTAATTGGAGAAGAGAATCATTTCTTTACACCTGATTATATGCCAATTTTTATCACTGAAGATGAGGAGTATTCCGAGAATTCAGCTATATAAAGGGATGAAAATTTCATCTTGGCAAATGAAACAGTTCTTGAGGAGGAGTCTGATGAATATCAAAGAGGATACATGAATGCTTTGTCAACCCAGCAATGACAATATTCACTCAGAAGTAGAGACGTGCCCATAAATCCAATTCAAAAAAGGAAGGAGACAACAACGCCAAAGAATTATCCTCCCATTGTGCAGAAAAAGGGAAAAGAGACAGTTGATCCTACCACCAACAAAACACCATCGACAAATAAAAGATTCAATCAACCAAGTGTATCAAAGGAGAAAACTGAAAAGAAGGATGTTTCAGCGAAAGAGATAGAGAAAATTTCATTTTTTAACTTAGAAAATGAAATTGCTAAGTTGAAAGTATCTATTCCTTTGACTGAGTTGATAAAGAACAACAGCTACAAAGGTCGAGTGTCTAAGATCTTGAATTTAGATCCATCATCTGATATGGTGAACGTGGAGGATGATAGACCTGAGTTTATTTTTGGTCCAGCATTGGAAGATCAGTCTCAAGATAGTGATGTAGCTCCTTTTTACATTAGTCCCATGGTGCATGATTATGTGTTACACAATGCTATGTTTGATTCTGGAGCCTCTCATAATCTCATGCCTAAGGCCATCATCGAGAAATTGGGATTGGATATCACTAGAAAGTATCATGACCTTTACTCTTTTGATTTTAGTAGAGTAAGGTGCATTGGTCTTGTTGTCGCACAGATTGTCATGACAACGCTCAGACCGGGGGTTGTCACCCTGATCCCCAATCTCTCCATTTTAGCCTATCTCTCGCGGCTAAGGGGGGTAGACCCTATGGGACAATGGATGACCAACTGTGACCCAGTTGGGTTGGGAGACACGAGGAAACAACCACTAGATTGATATTATTAAGTTAATAGACCGATACCCTATAGACTGAATGATTATGAGCTCATTAACAATCATTTACCATCAGATAACTCAAGCAATGCAAAAATTCGATAAACGCACAATGCTTTAATAGTGATCCAACAATTAAAACTCGGTAACGATATTCCAAAAATTAAATGCTTGAAATAATCACGTAAAATGATAACCGTAGATCACATTCATGTATGTAATCTTCAGATAAACATTAAAGCATGTTAAACATTAATTCCCACATCAAAATTTTAGCCTCAGTAGAAGAGATAAAACATAAGAAATTCCTAAGTGAAGACTGAAATTTGCAAAAAAAAATTCCCAAAATATTTTTATATTTTTCAGATAAAACAAGATTTAAAACTAAATGAAGTCTTTTATTAATTTATTATTTTATGATTTTTTTATTTTTTTTAATTTACTTCTAACAAAATTAAATCTAAACTAAATCAAAATCTAAAAAAAGAAATTCTTTATGCCTTTTAAAGTTTTATAATTTTTATGAATTTTTTTATTTTTATTTTTTGTTATATTTTTAAAACAAAACTAAAATTAAAATCTAAACTAGAACTAAAGTAAGCAAAACTTGAGATTAGTAAAATCTAATCTAAATCTAAAACTAAGTCTAAAAATTAAAAAAAGAAACTTTTTTTTTTTTTATTTAACCAATCTAAATTTATAAACCTAAAAAAAATCTAAAAATCTTTCTAAAACACTAAATTCTAGACCAAATAAAATCAAAGTAAAAACTAAGGACTAAAACTTTTTATGTTTTTGATTTTTTAATTTTTTTTTGTAATTTTTATACTTTTATGATTTTAAAATTCACAATTAGAAAATTTAAATAAAACTAAAAGAACTCAATCTAAAGTTAAACTGTAATTTTGAAATCTAAACAAAAGTAAAAAAAATTGAAACCTAAGTGAAATGTTAATTAAATTTATAACGTGAACTAAAGTAAAGCATATGAAATGAAATCCTAAAAAAAAGGGAACTAATTCTAAAACCTAAAAAACTAACCCTCAGCTAAATCGTATATGCATGTATTGATAATTAACAAAATCAACCTTTTTTTTGTGCTTTTGGTATGCAGGTGACGTCTAGAAGGAAAACGCAGGTGGAATCAATTTGCAGTTGTGCATTTGCAGGATGAATTCTTTAGGAACAGATGGATAACAGAAACTGGAGCAGCGTGAGTGAGGGTATAGGAAGGCAGCAATGGGCAGCAATCAGAGGATTTGTAGCAGTGAGAGAGAGAATCAGCGTGAGCAAGGGTGAGAAATGAAGCACGCGTGGCTGGGCAACGTTGGAGACTGGTTGCTTGAGAGAGATGGCTGTTGCAGACAAGGGAATGCGTAAAGGAGATAAGCAAGGGGAACTGGGGATCAGGTGGAGGTAGGAGCAGTGTAATATTTGAAGAAAACAAAGGCACAACGTGAAGGCTCAGTGGAGAACGCTACAAAAATTTAGAGCCACAAGCAACGAGAAGAGTAGATAAGGAAAAAGATGTGTTGACAGCAGACAGATAAGAGGGTTTTGCAAGATGGAATGTATGTGGGCATCTCCCTTGTATATATATGTGTGTTTTTTCTTTTGACTTTATGGGCCTGAGACCAACGTACACCTGAAAAATAAAATAAAATAAAATAAATCTATTTTTTTTTCCTGCGAAATGAAACCCCAGGAACAGCAAACAGATGGCTTGAATAGACACTCGAATTTCTCCAAAGAATTTGAAAATATTTTTGGGGAATATCCGTGCAAAAATGAAACCCCAGATGGCAGACTGCTTGAGATTGCCTGATGAAACCCTGAAAAATTCTCAAAGCCTGTGCCTGCAACCCACAATGGGAAAACGAAAACCCAGAAAATATATGCAAGGATTGAAAATAAAACCCTACAAACCAGCTACAATTTACAACATTTATAATTTTTTGACTCTTAAATAGCCAGATTTATCAATAATCAACAATGATATTATCAAAATTCTAGATTTACTATGAAAAAATTCAGAAATCTCTCATGCAATCAGAAAAACAAACTTAAATGATAAACCCAGGATCGAAACTGGTTGGGCTCTGCAAGAGAATGTTTGCGGGAGTTGGCTGGTTCAGCTGAGAACTTCCCCAAATGCCCATTGATCTTCTCAATAAGGGTTTCCTCCACAGCTCACTTCAACCATCAATAAAGAGGGAAAAAACAATACTAAATTCTAGATACAATGGAGATCCCTGCCATTATTTCATAAATCTTATTACCATGCAAACCCTAGTAAGTGAACAAGATACCTGTGTTCAACAATACTCTACATCAATCTATTACTAATGGCTGAAAAATAAAAAATATGCAGAAAATAAAACAGCTCATAGCACTTCAGAAGAGTAACACCAGTAAGATTTCAACCCCAAAGTCTTTCTTTATTAGCACTAGAAAAGGTTTACAAGAGAGCTTTCTTCAGCACAAGACTCACAGATCGAATGCTCTCAAATGACCCCTAGCACCCTATTTAAAGGAAAAATTACCAACGGCTAGTTCGAGTGATCCATGTCAAAAATATCTCGACCGTCGATGAGGATCAAGATATCTCTTAATCTCATCCGTCGAATTTCTAATGCATTAAAAAAAATGAAATTCTGCATTTATTTACTCAAAAATTATTATTTATTATTTTTTAGGTTTTTATTCTATTTTTTATTATTTTTTTTATATTTTTTTAATTTTTCAATTTTTTAATTTTTATTTTATTATTATTATTATTATTATTATTAATTATAATTTTAATTATTTATTATTATTTTTTTATTTAATTTTTTTTTATATATTTTTTTATTTTTATTGTTTTTTTAATTTTATTATTATATTATTATTATTTTTAATTTTTAATTTTTTATTTTTAATGGATCCTCGAACTTAGCCTTTGGAAAAATTACCTAGGACCTAGGACTTAGGACTTATGACTTATGAGGGTATTAAAACATTTTCTAATCCTCAAGACACTTTACATCATGAACTTTACAATTTTACATCTTAAGGGGGGAAACCCATTTGAAATAGACCCTCATAGACCACCCAGTTTTGTGACCAAACATAATCTAGCAAATCAACACACTAGGATTCCCCTAAGATTCTAATGACAAAATTCATTATGGGTTTGGGGTTAGGTTGAAGGAAAACTCTGCCGATCATGGATCGGTGAGATAAAAAACCTTCCGGAATGTAGATTATCACTAGAAAATTAGGTCCACCTAGGCAATTTACATACATGACTCAGCTCTACTAAGATTATTTACAATTTACTCCTGCAGACTAGGTTTACAACATAATATGATCAAGTCGACGATGGCTGTCGAATGGCGCAGACACGTCAATCAAGCGCTACCCCTTTTGTGAAGAAAAAGGGGGTGTACTGCTATTGGAAGTTGACACATAGTGGTCGACAGGCCTTATCAAAGTTTTGGTGCTCAATTTGGATTAGATTCCAGCTAAAACTGTTTTGATGGATGTGGTTGTGCCGGATATACCTCCAAGATTTGGCATGCTTCTGTCCAGATCATGGGGAGCAAAGATTAAAGGGACAATGCAACTTGATTTCTCCTATGCTACTATTCCCGTGTTCGGTCAAATGAGGAAATTATACCGGGAGAAAAAGATGAAGTACATGATCACTAGCAAGGAGAAACCGGTAAATCATCTAATCAACTATGTACATACTGATTTAGAATCATTTTTTTTGTATTCAGATAGCTTTAATGATGCAAATAGCCAAGTAATTGAAGTAGAAGACATTCCCGAGATCACTCAAAATTTCAAGGAGGTCTTAAAGCAAGAAAGACAAAGACTTGATAGTACCACTGAGGAATCAGCCTTCCAACAGTAGCAACATATTGATGGGCAGCAAACAGAGTTTCAGCATTTGGAAGAGGACGAAATAGGCTTGTGGAGCATGGATTTTGATGGCACAGTAGCAAGGGAAGGTGCTAGAATTAGCATTTGGATACGCAACCCTATTTTCGTCCCAAACAAAGTGCCAAGCAATGTAAGGGCCTATTCTTATAAAATAGCTTTTGACTATTCAAATAATCAGGTTGAATATGAGGCTTTAATTGTTGGTTTGAAAATTCTTAGAAAGTTGAATGCTAAAAGGAGTTCAGTGTATGGTGACTCCGAGTTAGTTATCAAGTAGGTGAAAGGGGAATACCAAGCTAAGCATCCTCGAATGCGGGCCTATCACAATGCGGTATTAGATATCTTGAGAGTATTTTCATATTACACTTTGACATGTGTCCCTCATGTTCAGAATGTCATTGCAGATTCACTTGCAACAACAACAAGTAATTTGAAAATTCCAATGAATTCAAACAACAAGTTTGAGATTCATGTGAAACATCACCTAGCTGTCCCCGACAATCAAAGGTATTGGCAAGTGTTTCAAGATGATGAAGAGATCAATGAATTTCTGCAAAATGAAGGTAAATTCAAAGACACTTATATTGATGTGGAGTATGATGATGGTGAGGAAAATATAGAAGTCAATCAGATGAAAGTTTTGCAGCTGAAGGACAACGTCATTCGTAAAGGTCTAATACCTTTAGAGGAGTTGTTCGATCAAGATGATGTGGCCCAAAAACCGAGCTTGCTACCAACCGAGAAAGGAGTTGAGGATGTGAACATTGGATCAGCTGAAAATCCTAAAATGGTGAAATTATCAAAGGCGTTGCCCCCATAGGTAAAAGCAGAGTATATTAGTCTACTCTCTTCTTTTACTTATGTATTTTCTTGGGATTATTCAGATTTGAAGGCATATGACACAAGCATAATTTAGCATATCATCCCGATCAAGCCAAATCAAAAGCCTTTTCATCAGAAGCTAAGAAGAATAAATTCAAAGTTGCTACCCTCAATTGAGAAGGAAGTAAATTGGTTGTACAAAGCTGGTATCATCATTCCCATAAGATTTTCAGATTGGATTTCAAATTTGGTGCTTGTGTGCAATAAAATAGGTGAGATTCGGTTATGTATTGATTTCATAAATTTTAATAAAGTATCTTTGAAGGACAACTATCCATTGCCTAAGATGGATCACATACTTTAGAGAGTAGTTGGAGCATCTCGCATGCTGCTACACACTGGTTATTCGAGTTATAACCAAATTCTAGTCCATGAGAATGAAAGAGACAAAATAGAATTCACCACTCCGTGGGGAACTTTTCACTATGCAAAGATGCCTTTCGGATTGAAAAATGCGGGTGCAACCTTTCAGCAGGTGATGGATATCACATTTGCTAATGAAAAATATGTTTTTCTAGTTGTTTATTTTGATGAGTTGACAACTTTCTCTAATTCAGATGAAGAACACCTTTATCATTTGAAAGTTGTATTTCAGCGGTGTAGGAAGTATGGTATATCTCTCAATCCAAAGAAAATTTTGTTTGCCATGGATGAAGGCAAGCTTCTCAGTCATATTATATCAAAGGAGGGCATCTGCATTGATCCATCTCAGGTGGAAGCCATTTAAAGGATTGATTTTCCATGAAGTAAGAAAGAAATCCGATCATTCAATGGTAAGATGAATTTCTTAGGTTCCTTTGTGCCCAACCATGTAGAACATTTAAGGGAAATTACAAACATGCTCAAAAAATATAGTGTAGTGAGATGGACCGAGGAAGCAATTAAGTCTTTCAATTTGGTGAAATTGGTCCTTTCTTCAACTCCGGTTTTGATCAACCCGGACTATAATCAAGATTTTATTTTGTTTTCATTTACCTCGGATCATACTATGGTAGTGGTCTTGATGCATAAAAGAGACCAGCTTGAGAAACCAATTGCATTTTTCAGCAAAATCATAAGGGATGCAGCATTAAAGTATAATATTATTGAAAAATAGGCCCTTGCTTTGGTAAAGGCATTGAAAGATTTTTGGGCTTATATTCTGCATTCTCACATCCTTGCTTATGTCCCTAATGCTGCTGTTAAAGATGTCTTAGTGCAAACAAATCCATAGGGGAGAAGAGGCAAAACGGATTGCTTCCTTGTTGGAATATGACATGGAGATAAAACCAAAAAATATCATCAAAGGACAGGGGCTGGCTAAACTAATGGTTGAGTCAAATTTGCACCCCTTGGAAATTAATCTCATTTTTGCTATGTCTGAGGAAGATGAAAAGAGTCTGCCCACTCAGGTATCAGAATTTTTTTTTCTTTCTCCTTGGCATTCGGACATTGTTTATGTACTCTAAAATCTATCATCACCACCTAGAATGGCTAAGAACAAAATTAGGAAACTGAAATTGAAGGCTTCCAAGTTTTGTATCATGAATAATGCACTCTATTGGAAAGATCTAAGTGGTGTCTTCCTCAATTGTTTGGTTGAAGAAGAGGCAAAACAGGTTATGGAAGACTTTCACAAGGGAGATTATGGAGACCATCTTTTCTGGAAGACAATAGCCAATAAAATTTTGAGAGCGGGATATTATTGGCCAACTCTATTTGCTAATGTGTACAAAACATTGACAAGCTACCACGAATGTCTGATGTTTCAAGGTAAGAGAAAATTGCAACCTTTACCACTCAAGCCCATTGAGGTCAGTGTTCCATTTCAGCAGTGGGCTTTGGCTTTTATTGGCGAGATCCATCCTTCTTCTTCAGCGCAAGACAAATGGATCCTCACAGTGACGGATTATTTCACCAAATGGATTGAGGTGATTCCCACAAGGTAGGCCACTGATTCGATAATCATTTCATTCCTTGAAATCAACATTTTGTCTCATTTTGCCTGTCCAAATAAGCTGATCACTAACAATGCAGTAGCCTTTAAATCTAAAAGAATGATCGATTGTTGTCATAAATATCAAATCACTTTGGGGCACTCAACTACCTATTACCCCCAAGGCAATGGATTGGTAGAATCCTCAAATAAATCTTTGGTCAATATTATCAAAAAGTTGTTGGAAACAAACAAGAAAAGTTGCCACAAAATGTTGGTCAATGCACTTTGGGAAAACAGAGTAAGTTAAAAAAAATCTATAGGCATGTCTCCTTTTGAGCTTGTGTGTGGTGTGGACACAATCTTCATGACCTCTCTTGCAGTCCCAGTGGTTAAACTCCAAGAAATGAGTAGTGAAGATGATCACTTGCAACGGAGAATCAATCAAATGATTCATTTGCAACAAACTAGAGAGGAGGTATTTCAGAACATTTTCAAGCTACAAGAGAGAATCAAAAAGATATATGATCGAAAGGCAAAGGAGGATAAGTTTCAAATAGAAGACATAGTGTTGAAATGGGAAGGAATTAAGAGAAAGGTAAGCATGGCAAGTTTGAAAATCTTTGGAAAGGACCTTACAGGATTGCTGCATATCAAGGCCAAAATGCTTTCCTTTTGCAAGAAATGAATGGCGAAGACTACCTTGGTGGGCTGGTCAATAGACGGCTACTCAAGTGGTACTATTTGTGAAATGTTTTCTGCTGTCATATGTATCATTGTACATACTGGTTTATTTAAATTCCATTGCAAGTGTGTACTATTTTCATTCTTTCAATTTGCGGCCCGAGGTGAAGGCTATAAAATTGAGGTTTGATTTTAGTTTTGGTTTGGTTGGTTTGAGTCAGGTCTTTTAGTCAATTTCAGTCTTGAAATTGAGTCAATTTTGAGTCACATTTCAATCCTGAAATTTAGTCAAGAGTTTGGTTTTGCTTTGTCAAAGTTATTGACTCCATAGCCCAATGGATGAAGGCACTGCCTGCTTTCCCATAGATCTATAGTTCTTGGCACCTCCAAGGAGCTGCCATCCCCATTGGAGCCAATGTTAGTGTCGGTATCTTCATCCCTCCGTCAGAGATCAAATTCTCTTGTTACATTGCATATTAGGTATCTTGCTCGGTTAGCTACATTCCATTAGGAGCATGGATCATCTGACGGTAGTGGCTTGTTGTACATTTTCCTTCATGTCCTTTACCTGCTGGCCATTTCCATTCCTCAAGATGATCTGGTCACTTTTTGTTTTAAAATTTGCAAGAGTCATTTCTAGGGTTTCAATTTCATTAGGTCTAGGGTTTCATCAAAAAGGTCTTCAAAGTGTCCAATAATAGTCAACAGGTGCATGAGGAGGTTGAATAAAGTTATAGTATCAATAAATTTCATAATCACTTGCTCAAAAATGTATTTTTCCTCAGAAATGTATTTTTCCTCAAAACCCATTTTGAGGAAAAACAGAGTATTTTAGATTTTTATTGCATAAATTCATGTCATTTCAGCTCTCTTATATGTAAATCACATTAGTGGCAACCCTGGTCACCTTGCCGAGCTTCAGATGCTCCATCCCCTGCAAGAAAAAAAAAAAATCAAGTCATTCAGTTCATCAAAGGCACAAATAAAGTAAAGTGTTCGAAAACAGAGTTGAAAAAGTAAGTTACAATGAAAACATTATTAAAGTGGGTTTTATGAATCAAAAATAAAAAATCTCTTGTATATAAATCATTTTTCATAATTCAAAAAGCTCATTTGTATTCAAAGAAGGAATATTGAGCAAAAGAAGGTTGTGTTGAGCAAAGGAAGCAAGCTTGGAGTAAAACTATGTAAGTTTGTGGGCGCAGTGCATTAGCTGAGAGGTGCAGCGCATTGTGCTGCCCTCGATAGTGTTAAAACTATACTGGCACGACACATACAAGAGACGCAGCACGTTGGGTTTGTGTCGTGGCGCATAGGGCTACCAAGCCCGATTTCATCACAAATTCCCTCAAATTCCCGAATTTGCGCAATCCAATGGTGTGCAAGTAAGTCTATAACTCTTCCCTTGCTAATGAAAGAGTTCTTGTTAAAGTTTATGGTGGTTTAGTGTGAAAAACTCAAACCCTACCTTTTTGCAATTTCTCAAAAAACAATTGCCTAGGGTTTGCATTTGTGATTTTGCTGCCAAGTTCACTCCACCACTCCCTCACTTTTTGACTCCTACATTTATTTTCCAGTTCATCTGCTCATTCCCTAACTCCCATATTCCTAAAAAATCATTCACCCCTATCCCCAATTCTGATTTTCCCAAATCCTAACTACAAAATCCAAAACCCTAATTGTTGTCCGCAAGCTTACATACTATTCCCCAGCCCAAAATTTCCCAAACAACTTGTCATAATAGTCCTAAAACCCCTCATACCCTCTCCCTCCACAGTTCCTCATATATTCTTACCCTTGGTGGC